>MU839133.1:273448-300655 GCA_030685235.1 Copromyces sp. CBS 386.78 | reverse complement strand
TATTTTTATTTTTATTTTTATTTTTATTTTTATTTTTATTTTTATTTTTATTTTTATTTTTATTTTTATTTTTATTTTTATTTTTATTTTTATTCCATGGTCGCATCCTTCACGGTCGCATTCACCACGGTGAGTTGCATTCACCACGGTGAGTCGCATTCACCACGGTCGCATTCACCACGGTCGCATCCACGGTCGCATTCTAAGAAAAACTCTTCTTTTCGATTTTTCTCAACAACCAGACCTCGTAACACGATGTAAAAAGTACCAAAATGACCGCAAAATTGAAGGGAACATTTTGACAGTTTTTTCATTTGCATGCATTCTTTCATTGAGGCGTGGTGTTGATCCAAAGGTAAATTTGGTCAAATCTTTGTCCCTGCTATTTAGACTGTGTCCTGGTGACGACATATTTTCCTTTTTGGGGTCTTGGCGCACGTGGAATTTTCTGCACATTGGACGCCTATAGACAGAACCGCCGCTCCTTCCACGGAAGTTTCGCCGCTTCAGTAGGCTCACGGACCACGACCTTTGGTACGGTTCTTCCATAACACCTTTGGTGAGCCCGACCTCAGCGCCTCCACGGTAGAAGGATGGGCGTTTCAATTAGTAAAGAATTTAAAAATAGAAATATTTTATCCGCCGTTCGACTTCTATTTTAATAAATGGGTTAGAACCTTCAAAGAAAGGTTTACCTATACAAATTAAATAGGGTTCGTCCGAGGGATTATAATTTAAGTAGTTAACTATATTTAAATAAGGAGAGTAAAAGGTCCGCTATCCGCTAATAGATTAGAAAGCGGTATTACTAAAAATAAGTAAATTAAAGAATAGGTACTAATAGAGAAATTTCTAATAATTATAGTAAGTCCGTCTCTAGTAATAGGAGCGCTACTACCCCTATTATAAGTATCAAAATTAACTATTACGGATTATAAAAGGTAATTAAAAAAGGTAATAATAAAAGAGTAAGTATTATATTATAACTATTAATTAGTAGTAGCAGTAATTAAATTAGGTCGACGGTACGAATTTATTATTATTAATTTTAATTTGAAGTTTAATAATAATATTATAAAATAATATATAGTCAATACGAAGCGGAAAAGGAAGGAAGCTTAATAATTAGAAGACGACAACGAATAATACCTATTATTTAAAGCGAAGAGTTCCCTTTTTATTTAAGTAAGGACGGAAACTATTAGCTTCCAGTCTTTCTTTTTCTAAAGGAAGGTTCAAAATATTATAATATTAATCTACTTTTACGGAGTAAATAAAAAAACTTTTATATATATTATCCTAAATTATTTACAAATAGCCGACTACTAAATAACGGCGACCAATTAAATATCAATAAAAGAAGAATTCTAAATTTATTTAGACGACGGAACCCGAATTAAGAGAATCTTTTTATAAGTATTATAATTTAATAAGTTAAACGAGTATTATATAGTAATTAAATTAGAGGGAGAATAGCGTAATAAATTCGTATAGTATTCGTAAGTATATTTAATTATAATACTAGAATAAGAAAATACGGGAGAGATAGGAAGAAGAGGAATTAAATTGCGCTAACTATAATAGTTATTTAATTGCGAAGGCAGGGTTAAAGTAATTAATTAATATTTATTCGCGGGCAAAGAATTTATAAAATATATTAAATATTAATTTTTAGTTTTTAATAATTTTATAGCACTATTAAACTTAATTTTCGTTAGTAGGTGGGGGGCCGATAAAGCTATTAATCAATATTAGGGAATTAATATTAGTACTTCTTTTATTAGAGCCGAAAATAGGAGCGGAGGGACGATCGGCTAAGAATATTTCGCAATATTTTTTATATTAGTAATTTTCGATTTTTATATTACGGTAGCGAAGGAAAATATTAGGGTTATATAAGAAATTATCTTCGGTTAAACGTTTATATACATTTTTGAAAAAATCAATATAAATACTATAAAAACGACGGATTAGAGGATTGAAATTATTTTAAGAGCGGGATAAAATAATAATTATAATTTAAACGGCGTTACGTTTATTATAGTAGTTTAATAGAATATTTAATATATATTTTATATTAATAATAGGATAAATAGTATTTTATTTACTAGTATTTCGAAGAATATTAAAGAAGAAAATAAAAAGAAGACCGCTGGAGGAAACTTATTTTTATTATTAATATAATAAGTATATTCCGTAAAGAGTATATAGAATGTAATTATATTGAGGGACGGGGTATTATAAACATAGTTAGTAAGTTTTATATTATAATAGAAGTAGGGAATACGATAAATAGTATTAGTTAATATTGTTAATAAGGAAGAGGGGAGGCGAGCGTAAAGATAAAGAGGATTTATTAACCGGAAGGAAAATTGAGGGTGGGGTTAGAAATTAATATTTAAACGATTAGAATTTAGGCGTTAGGGTAAAGGGGGGCGCGGGGGAACGGAGGAATTTAGGAAACAGGGAATTTATTATATAAATAAGGTCGATATTATATTTAATAATATTATAATGAATACGAATTACGAAGTTTAGGAGATTAAATATATAATTAGGAAGACGGTTAGGAATACGGCTAATAGAAGAAGACGTTATTTTAAAAATTAGTTAAATAAAGAAAAAGGGGAAATTCGAAAGATAGCGGCGGAGGAAAATTTATATAGAGTAAAGGAAGGGGCTTTTATATTTATATAAATTTTAATAGAATTATAGGAGTTTAGAGAATAATAATAAAGCGGGAATAAAGGTAAACGATAGGGAAGGGACGATTACTACGGGCGGTTTAAGAGGAAGGAATAGTATTAAAAAGTAGTGTTTCGATTGTTTTAATATTGGATTAAAAGCGGTAGAAGGGAAATAATTTATTTGTTAGGGTAGTAAGTAAGTACCGCTATAAATAGAATTGAAATAGAGTAGGCGCGATTTATTCGCAACCGAAAGGAGCTAGCGGTTTTTATCCGACGGCGCTTATCGCCGCACGGTTTCCTTTAGAGAACTAAGAGAAGTACCCCATACCAATAAGGCGCTATAGATAAGTAGCATAGGGAATAAGACTATTATTATTACTATAAATTTTTAATAGTATATTATATCCTTTTAGGAGGGAGGGAAAGACTATAGCGATATTAATTCGGCGTATATCGTTACCCGCTAGATTACTAGCTATTTCAATTATATTTTTCTAAATAATTAAATAATACTTGTTAAAAAAAAGATATTTCTACTATATTATATAGTACAATATTCGCGCCCTCGTTATTTTAAAAACTTTAATACTTATTTATTATTTCTAGGTTCGATACTTTAGTCGCTGGAATTCTTAATTCAATATTAGCAATTATATAATTTCGCCTCGAAGTAAAGTTCGTAAGAACTAAACTACCGCTTTTTTTCATTCAAACCGGATTTGACTACCACACAAGCAGTTTAGCACATCTGGTGGAGCCACTGCCCCGCTAAACTTATCATAGTATAGCCGGACCGGCAAGCCCACACAGAATCTCGCCCAGCCTCTCCACCCTCTCCACCCTCCTCCTCCTTACCAATAAAACCCCCTTGTTCAGCCACGCAGTTTACCCTGGCTGCAGGCGCTCCACCAGATGTGCTAAACTGCTTGTGTGGTAGTCAAATCCGGTTTGAATGAAAAAAGGCGGTACTACTAATCTTCTATTAGGTTTAATTCTTACCAAAATTACTTATTACACATTAACGCGAAGTTAAGTATAATAAAGTATTATAGGGCGCGAGCAAACACTAAGGTAAAATATTAATTATTATACGAGGAACTAGAAGAGGAACTTGTGCGTATACGAGAACTATATAGGGTATAGTGTGGAGCCCTATAACCATAAGTCCACAAGGCGGCACCATGCGTGCTAGCTCTGCTACACTCAAACAGTTATACTCAACTGGCTGTACTAATGCAGTATAGCACCCCTATCTATCTACAAGGAGCAGGCAATACCTGTGACAAGAAGTATTAATATTAATTCTTTTATAATAATAGATAACCCTATTGGTCCCCTTCGGGGTAATAAAAATTAAGTGAAATAGTATTATAAGGTTACTAAGAATTAAAAGTAAATATTTTAAATATTTTACAAATTCTTCGCTTACGAATAAATATTAATTAAATACTTCGGTATACTACTTTCGTAATTAAATAATTATCATAATTAATATAATTCAATTTTTTTTCTTCCTATTTCCTCTATATTCTTTTATTTTAGTATTATAATTAAATATATTTAAGAATATTACGCGAATTTATTATACTATTTTCCATCTAATTTAATTATTAAATAGTATTCATTTAGCTTATTAAATTATAATACCTATGAAAGGATTCTTTTAATTTGGGTTCTATCGTTTAAATAAATTTAGAGTTCTTTTTTTATTTATAGTTAATTAGTCGCTATTATTTAGTAATCAGTTATTTATAAATAATTTAGGACAATATATATATAAAAAAATTTATTTATTTTATAATAATAATAATAGTCTTATTCCCTATGGTACTTATTTATAGCGCCTTATTGGCATAGGGTACTTCTCCTAGTTCTCTAGAGGAAACCGTGCGGCGATAAACGCCGTCGGATGAAAACCGTTAATTCCTTTCGGTTACGAATAAATCGCGCCTACTCTATTTTAATTCTATTTATAGCAGTACTTACCTACTACTTTAGTAAATAAATTACTTCCTATCACAGGATTAGGCCTGTGATATGCCTACCCTGCACTGCCTCTTAGATGTGCCATGACTATTGTTATGGTACGGTTACGTGCAGGGTTATGTGCGCGCACGGCCTGGCTTCCAGGGCTCTCGCCTATATAGTTAGTCCTCCGTATATATCCTTCCTTTCTTCTCTTTCGTACAATAACGTATATTTTACCCTACCCCCAATAGTGCCTTACTTTGTGATAGTTTGTTGTGCCTACTATTGCGCTGCGTGCGTTTAAGGGAGATAGATTTAGATTTGCGTTTTGTATAGAAATATTATTCAAATTGTATCCGCGATTAAAGATTATAAGCGGATAAGTAAAGATTCGGTCGCAAATATCGCGATTCGAGTTAGGTAATATAATAGGTATTAATTAGCCTTATTTTTTTTTTCCCTTTTATACTTATTAATTAAGACGGTTTATTTTAGTAATAACTGTATCTGTATTTAATTTAGTAATTAATAATAGATTAACTACGGGTTATTATTGATAATTTTATTGTAGTAACCGCCATCGGAGCTCTTTAAGTTTCCGATATTGACCCTGCGAATTAAGTAATTTATAATACTTTTGCTAAGGTATTTATAAATTTCGATAACGATTTTAATATTTGTTCTCCTTCTGTTTATATTGTAGATTACGCCTTTGCGTTTACTTCGGTCCCTATATTTTGCGACGTTACTTTCGCCCTTAACCGTTTCGTTTACGACGATGTAGTCGAGGCCCGTTTGCGCGCTTAGAGAGTTGAGGAGGATTTTACCGAATCCTATTAAGAAATTGATTGTTTGAATATTTGAAATACCGAGTTTTAATAAAGGATTAACGAATTTAAGTAATCTTTTAATAATTTTAAAATTAATACTTTTAAGTTTTTCTAAAAATAGAGAGATAGGTACGCCGAGGCTATTAATAAGATCCGTATTTAATTGAAATAAATTTAAGAAATTAAAGTAATTATTATAGCGATTACGAACGTTGACGGTAGCGGTTATAGGTCGGTGTAATTACGTACGTATATTATTTTGTTCGATAGTAAAGGAATTATTTTATTAGAGAAAGCGGAGAAATATTATTTTTAGCGTATAAAGGTTAAACTATATTAGATTAACGAACCGATTTATTTTGCCTCTAAGTTTAAATATTTTTCGTATATCGCTAAATATTTCGAAGGCCCCCCTTTCGCGGCTATTGAATTAGTGTTGGCTAATATTTTCGAATATTCGATTAATAATATTAAGTAGAAATAGAAGATTGTTATAGACTTTTTTAAGGAGTTCGATATTAAGTATAATAATTCCGACTTTACTATTATCGTTCGTTGCGAATTAAACGACTTAAAGATAATTAAAAATATGCGTTAGGCCGTTTTCGAGGACCGTTTTATTATTTTTATTGATTAGTACGATACAGATAATATAATAAAGGTATATTTCCTTTGTAATAAAGTTATTAAGGCCGTCTATGATATTATTGCGTATTAATACCCGCTTTTTATTAATAACGATTACGGTAAATAGTTTTAAATAACCTGTTTATTAGTTTAGAGTTATAAAGATAATATTTATTATGAGAAGTTTGTTAATTTATTTTATAAATTATTTTCTTCGAATAATTATAATATTACTTCGTCCGTGGAGTAGCCTGTTAATTAGGGCGGTAATGCGATAGACTTTAATTTTATGTCCGCTATTAATATTATTATGCGTAGTATAATTTTGTAAAAGATTTTCGAGTATTGTATGAAGACGGGTGCGTATATTTATTGCGGTCGTAAGAATTATTTTTCGGCCGTTTGCTGTAATTGTATTAATTTTAATAAAGACCCCTCCGTTTCTACTTGTAGTAGTTGCGGTAGTCGCGGCGGTAGGGGTAGTGGTAAAGGCGGTAGTAGGGGCGGTAATAATAATTCCGTTCTTTAGTAGGGTTAGTACGGCTACGGTTAGTAGGGTTACGGTTAGTAGGGCTATGGTTAATAGTATTAAATTAACGTTATAAACGCTTAGGCGGCTAATAATAATAATAATATTACGGCGTTGTAGTATTAGTAGGCCCCGGTCCCCGCGTACGTCCCTGGCTTCGTTGGCCCTATTTAGGGTAATAAAATTAATTACGTTAATTAGTAGGGAAATGTGTAGCTTCTAAACTAAATTGCGATTGGAGGTAACTATTTATAGGATAAAGGGAGGAGGGTAGTGTTATTGTATAGCTAGATATAGTTGAGATTTATAGATCTTCTATAGATAGCTGTTATAAATATTTTAATTTATTAAACTTTTTTATTTATTTGTTTGATGGATCGCGTAAAGTATATTGTTTAGGGTTGGTCGATAGTGGTTGTATTGCTTTGGGTTTTATTGATAGACGTTTCGCCTATCGTTATTAATTCTCCTTCTTTAAATTTATAATATTTAAAATCTTGTACTTCGTTGATGGAGGTTTTGCTAAGGGTAATATTATTTATTTTATAAGATTTACGATGTGTATTGGCCCTTATTGTGAGGTTATCGATTTGTTTATTTACGATTTCGCCGAAGATAATCCGGTTATTTTGGGCTACTTATAGTTAATTTATTATTCGCTAAGTATTTTATAGCTTCGCGACTCTCTTTAATTTATTATAGTATGCGAAAAATGCGGTTGTCTTTTAAAGGGGATCCTTTACGATAAATGGGAAGCCTTTATAGCTTAATTCGACATAGTAAGTTTAAGGTTTAGGAAGGTTACTTGTAAGGAGGTCCCGGACGAAGGTAAATCCGACGTTAAATTATAAGTAGATATTTTATGTTGTATTTCTATTGCTGCGATTGTAAGACGAGTAGCTTATTAACGGTTTAACTATTTCCGCGATTGGATCGTTTACCGCTTGAGGACTTTTACGATTAGTAAAATTCTAATAGGCCCCGGATAAGCCGTTATACTTAATATTATTCCTTACGGCGTAATACCCCTTCTTTTATTACGGTTGGTCCTAGTGCCTTACCGGGTAGTTGGAGGATTTTGTATTATCGCTGTAGATTATTGAATCTAAAGTCCGCCGCCTCTATATCCCTATAGGGCCTATTAACCTTAACGATATTAAGGAACTATCCGCTACCGTTTTCAATTAGCTAGTTGAAAAGTATAATTTCTAGGTAATCTGTACTATAAGGGCTAATATAGCTGAGGATATTAAATGTATATTGGAGGAGGATAAATTGGTAAAAGAGTACGGTATTTTAAACCTGTCCGCTTTTAATAATAAATTTATATTAGATATGATTAAAGAGGTATTTATAGGTAGGGGATAGAAATATAAGAAATTCTTCGGTAGTAACTTTTACCGTTGGATCGATAGTTTAGTAAGTAAAGGTAATATAGCTATTTTAAGAGTAATTAAGGTTTTAAATTCTATTAAAATTAATGGTACGGATGACGACTTTCCTTAGTACGAATAGGTTATCGATTAATACTTCGCTGCTAACGGTATTACTTTACGTAAGGTTACTACGGAAAATATTATAAAGTTTTATAAGAAAGTTAATAAATCCCTTAAAATTAATATATAGATTTAGATTAAATTATTTTAATAGTACTAGTATTATATAAGTACTTTCCGTTAAAAAGGAGTTAAAACCTTCCTTCCTTACCGCTTTTATAATTTTAAGATTGAATTCCGCCCGGGAGTAATACCCTTAGCCGTTTGCGGACGCCCTTTTAACCCCGACGAATTTAGCGTAATTAAAAAATGGATCGATGATATACTATAGAAAAAGTTTATCCGGCTATTATAATTAAAAGTATCCGTATTAGTCCTTTTGATAAAGAAACTAGGTGGAGGAGTCTGCGTTTGTGTAGATTACCGCGGGATTAATAATGTTACCTTTAAATTATAGTATTTATTATTATTGATTAAAGAAACCTTCGACGCGATTTATTGTATTAAGATTTTTATTAAGTTCGATGTAATTGCCGCTTTTAATTATATTTGCGTTAAGGAGGGATACGAGTGGTTTACGGCCTTTATAATGTATTTTAGTTTATTCGAATTATTAGTAGTACTTTTTAGTTTATAAGGCGCCCCTGGGGTATTTTAGAATTATATTAATGATATCCTTTACGACGTTTTCGACGTTTATGCGACCGCCTATTTCGACGACGTTTTAATTTATTTGGATAACGTTAAGGATTACGAGTAGTACGTTAATAATGTCTTCGACCGGTTGGTTAAAGTAGGCCTTAGCGTTAATATTGATAAGTGTAAGTTTTATATAATACGAATAAAGTATTTAGGCTTTATTATTATACCGGGAGGTATTGAAATAGATTTAAATAAAGTTAAGGCCGTTACTAATTAGGCGGTTCCTTAGTTTAGGAAATCCTTGCAATTTTTCTTAGGTTTCGTAAATTTCTACTGCTATTTTATTAAAGATTTTTCAATAATGGCGGGATTGTTATACGAATTTACGAAAAAGGATGTTGTATAGTTGTGGTCCGCTGCGTATAATTCTGCTTTCGAAGCTTTGAAAAGGGCTTTTACTAGTGGACTTGTATTGAAGATTTACGATTGGTTTAGGAAGATAGTAGTCGAAATAGACGCTTTTAATTGGGTTGCGGGAGGTACCCTATTTTAATACGGGGACGATAGAGTATTCTACCCCGTTGCTTACTTTTTATTAAAATATTTATTTTAAGAATATAATTATAATATATACGATAAAGAGTTGTTCGCTATTATTAAAGCCCTCGAAGAGTGGAGGCTAGAGTTCGAGGGTGCCTAATAACCTTTCGATATCCTAACCGACTATAAGAACCTTTAAATTTTTATTATTAATAAGCAATTTATTTAGTGTTATATAAGGTAGTTCTAATTCCTATTACGGTTTAACTTTTTAATTAAATATACTTTAGGATTGTAAAACCTTCGCTTTAATATTTTAAGCTGTAAATTTAATGACCGCCCTGTTAATATTAACGATAATTGTTTAGTAGCTTGTTAATGCGCCCTTTTAGATTTAGCGTGGTTTGAAGAGGGTTATTTGGACGACCCTTCAAATTTCTTACTCCGTTTAATGAGCGACTACGACGATAAGTCTATTGACGATATTATTTTGAATAGTTACGAAATTTCCGTTTTCCTTTAAGAGGTAGTTTCTTGTTTCGCGGACCCCGCTTGTAGATAATAGATTCCCGGTATTAAGAAAGTCTTTTATAAAGTATTCGCGGAATATTGGGTAGTTAATAATGGTGTTGCTAAATAGCGTAATAGGGTTATTATTGACCTTTATAATAAAGAATTTTAGTTCGTTCTAATTAATTGTTAATATAATTCCCTTAGTGCGGGGTATTTTAGCCGCGATGCGATTTACGATTTTCTTTAATACGATTTCTATTGGGAGGGGATGGTTTATAATATTAGAGTTTTTTATAAAGGCTATTTCCCTTGTGTTAAAACGAAGTTTTTAAAACGAGGATCCGCTAGTTTATTTAAACCTTTTAAAGTTTCCTTCGCCTTATAGAAAGATATTTTTATTGATTACGTTATTCTACTATTTTTAAATATTTATTTCGGTTAGACTTTTAAGTATATCGCCGTCGTCGTTGACCGATTTATTAAGATGCGTTATTATATTTTAATGGTGATTTTAGAGGCCGAAGAGTTAGTTAATTGTTTTATCGACCGGGTGTATTGCTTTTACGGTTTATTAGATATAGTCCTTTCTGATTGCGGTACGTAGTTTATTTTACGTTTTTAGAGTACTCTATGTAAGCGGTTTATTATTACTTGTAAATTGACCTCCGTTTTTTACCCTTAGATTAACGTTTAAACCGAGCGTATTAACGTAGAGATAGAGTAATTTCTTTGTTTTTATATTAATTGGGTATAGATTAATTGGGCTAAATGGCTACCCTTCGCTGAATTTGTAGGTAAATAATGCGATTTCCTTATCGACTGGTGTTTTTCCCTTCTTCGCTAATTACGGTTTTTATCTTCGAATGGGTACCGAACTACGTACCTTACTGTATTTAGATTTATTACCCGCTTAGCTAAAAGAGTATTATAAGGTTAACGAGTTAGCTGATTGTTTTTAGACGATTTGGGACTTTGTATCCTAATAGATAAGGCGTATTTAAGTACGGTACGAAGATAATATTAACCGTTACCGAGTCGATTTGCCTAAGTATAAGGAAGGGGATTTGGTATTTTTTAATACGATTAATTTTGTTAACGGTCGATTGATGTTGAAGTTTTGCCCTTGTTGGGAAGGACCGTTTAAAGTTATACGAGCGGAATTTTATACGGTATATTTCGCTTTGCCTTCGAATATAAAATGGGCCCCTGTTTTTTACGTCTTAATGGTTTAACTATAGATCGGTAGAGGCCTATTTAGTTAGAATATTTTAATGGATATTAAGGTAAATGACGGTAGAATTATAATCCGTATAAATGATTACTAGGAATGTATTGAGTAGGATTTCGAGAAGTTTATCGACTGTGCCTAGTTGGGTAATAATGCTTATTGGTATTACTGTGTATAATGGAAAGGCGATTATTAACCGACTTGGGAATTTAAAGTTAACGTTATTGATTGCGAAGAGATGATCCTACGCTTCTATAAGGAGAATTCCGACAAGCTAGTGCCTCCCGAGGTTTAGTAATGGTCCGAATATATTAATTCCGCCCCGGTACCCGAACTTGTGTCCGCTCCCGAGCCCTTTGAGTCCGTTTTTAAGCTACCTAGACGGCGCTCCGCCCGCCTGGTACGCCGCGAGACCGCCGCCGTAATCGATATGTCTACTCCGTTCCCAAACGGCGTTACGACCGTTTGTGAACCGACCGAACTGCTAGATAAGAAGGTAGAGGAATCTTTAGTATTATTGTGCGGGAAGATCCTACGAAGGTTGTTAGATATTTGGGTAGGTAGGATACCGCTTGCAGAGGTTATTGATTACGATAAGATGTTGAAGGAGATGGAGCTGTACGAGTAAAAACAGCTATTATTATATGTATATATCTTTGAAGCTACTAGAGCTTCTTTTGAGGGGGGATAGTATTATAGGATTAGGCCTGTGATATGCCCACCTTGCATTGCCTCTTAGATGTGCTATGACCATCGTTATGGTACGGTTACGTGTAGGGTTATGTGCGCGCACGGCCTGGCTTCTAGGGCTCTCGCCCATATAGCCAGTCCTCCGCACACATCCTTCCTTTCCTCTCCTTCGCACAACAACGCATATCTTACCCTACCCCCAACAGTGCCTCACCCCGTGATACTTCCCCTTTATTACCTTGAATCTAATACTAAAATAATCGAAATATTATTCTTATATATTGCTCCTTCTTCCTAAACTACTTATAGCAATCGTCCTTTCCTTATTCTTTACCCTTATTCCCGCTTCATTATTATCCCCTAAATTCCTACAATTCTACTAAAGTTTACGACGCCGAAACCGGAAACGCCGATTTCTAGTTAGGAAGTGCTCTAAAACGAAAACCGACAACGGTAATCGATTTAGGAAGGTTATTTACCCCCTCCGCGATATTTTATAACGACCGTAGCGATAGTATTGAACTATCGTTGCCGATAACAATTAATAGAAGTACGAATAAGTTCGAAAATAATGTCTATAACCCTTTCAGAGGCATTTTAAAATATAATAACCCCGACGCCGCACTTACTATAAAAACTTCGGAGAAAACGGAGGAAGATAATAAAATTATAAAGAAATTTATTACTATAGCGAATAAGACTACGGACTATACCGCCGTAATAACTAACGACCGTTATTAAATTCGAAAATTCTTTTTCGAATTCGCGAAAACTTTTACGAACAAAAATAAATTTAAAATACTTAAAGTAAATAAAGCCGCCGAAGCCCAATTTATTATTAGGAAAGATATTGACAATTTAAATAAATTTATTTCGAACGAAATGAAAAAAGACGCCTAAAAAGCGCCGAAAAAATAAGTTAATATTATCCGGAAATCGTTAAATAAAATTAATACTACTTTCTACTATTTACCTACTATTATTATTAAAAGATTTATCCCTTCTAACTACGAACGTTAGCTTACTATTAAAGAAGTTTAAATTACTGTTAAGTTTACTATATATTCGAATAATAATATAAAGTAAATTATTAAAAACGTTTTGAAAGAGAGCTTATATAAAGTAATCTCCGTAATTATTAGAATAATAACGAACGGAAATTACGTAATTATCTTTAACGAATTAATTAAAGATTAATATTAAAAATATTAAATTTAAGCTAAAAAGGTTTTTAGAAAAAAGGCCGTCGTATCTTTAAATACTATAGCCGTTTTAATTAAAGGAGTCCCGTAAGCTAATATTAACGCGAAATAACCCGAATTAATTATATTAAAAATAAGGGAGAAGAATAAAGAAGTAGAAATTATTCGGATTAAATTTTAGAAGAAATATAAAAAGGAAGAAAGAAAAATATTTTTAATAGAAATCGCAATTACGAAAGCCGCAATCTTCTTCTAAGAGAACTTTTTCCTTTAGGACGGTAGCGTATATATATACGAACCGTTTTAAATTATAGCCTCCGTTCAATAATATTTTAAATATACAACGAAATTTTATTATTAAGAAAACGTTTATAATTATTATAATAAAATTAAGTACGAAGGGCCGCATATAGGAGAAGAAAATTACCCTTCGAATAAAGATAATTCCTTAATCTTTTATAAATTGTATAAGAAATCGGGGTATTTCGCTTTTAATAAAAAGAAATACCCGTTCGTAAGAACGGCTTATACAAAGGTATTTATTAATTATATTAAAAGGCTTTACAGTTTTACTATTTGTAAAAGATTAATTAAATTAATATTAAAGTTAATGATAGAAACGGAAGAGGATATTATAATTTCTAACGCCCCCCCTAGTTCCTATTTAATTATAATTTTAGAAAGATTATTTATAGGAAGAGGAAAAAAAAGCCGCCTTAAGAAGATTAAAAGCGGTTTTCGGCCGAAATTTATAAATATAGGCCCAATAGACGTTTATACCCGTTTTTAAAATATAAGGGATTATAGCCGTATTAATTCTATTACTATTATACCCTTAATTTCTATTATTGCCTTTAAAAAAACGATACCCCCTTAGCCCGCCGTTAAATTAGAAGGAAGCTTCTTATAGGGTAATTAATATTTTAATTAAAAATATTCTATTAAAATATAAGGAAATTATACGAGAAAAGGAAAACCCTATTCGAATAAGAGGAAACTTATAATATCGTAGTAATTTAAAAGCCGGGCAAAAATTTAAATAAGGATATTTACCGGCTAAAGGGCAGTAAATATTATAATGTTGATTATTTAGAAAAAGGTAGAGTAGTAATTTATGTAAATAAGAGGTAGAATTTAAAGGATTTAAATTTCCGGGTCGGGAAGGATTAGGCTACGGTAATATTAAAGAATTTACCAAAACTAATAACCGTCTATTCTATTTATTTTCCTATTTTCTTTTAAAGTATATTAGAATATTAATAAGGGTTTCCACTCTTCGAATTCTTCGAAGAAAAACTTTCGGCTGGCTAATATATAGCCGTAGCGGATTATAATTTCTATTACCCTAATTAAGATTTAGAAAATAAAATTAATTTAAACATTATAAAGTTATTTATATAGGTACGGCGATAAAAATTTAATTTCGTTACCTCCCCCAGAGAATTAATGAAGTTTAGAAATACGATTAAAAGAGAGAAAAATAGAATAATTAATTATATATAAATTTTATAGGGTATTAAGGCCGAATATTAGAAAATATAATAGTACGGATAAATAGGTTCGGATTATTACCCTTAAAAAGTTTAAATTTAAATAAAAAAAAGAAATAGGAAAATAGAAATGGCGGAAAGGTTTAATTGGAATTTAATAAACGCGGAAAAAGTATAGGAAGCGGTAGAAAAACGAATATCGATCCTAAAAGGGATTAAAATAGTAGAAGAATTTATATTGGGATTTAATAAGTTCGATAGTAAATTCGTTAATATTGTAAAGGAATTCGTCTTATATTAAAAGAAAGGTCGGGGAAAATAGGTAGATTAATAGAATTTAAAATATAAAACAGTAACGAAGGAAGTATAGTGGAAATAATAATAGTCTTATTCCCTATGCTACCTATCTATAGCGCCTTATTGGTATGGGGTACTTCTCCTGGTTCTCTAGAGGAAACTGTGCGGCGATAAGCGCCGTCGGATGAAAACCGCTAGCTTCTTTCGGTCGCGAATAAATTGCGCCTATTCTATTTCGATTCTATTTATAGCGGTACTCACTTACCGCTTTAGTAAATAAATTATTTCCCTTCTACCGCCTTCGATTTAATATTAGAATAATCGAAATACTACTCTCGTACGCCGCTCCTTCTTCCTAAACCGCTTATAGTAATTGTCCCTTCCTTATTATTTACCCTTATTCCCGCTTCGTTACTATCCCCCAAACTCCTACGATTCTACTAAAGTTTATATAAGCGTAAAGGCCTCTCCTTTCCCTCTATATAAGAACTCTTCTCCGCCGCTATTTTTCGAACTTTCTTTTCTTCCTTATTTAATTAGCTTTTAAAATAATATTTTCTTCTATTAATTATATTCCTAATTATCTTCCTGGCCGTATATCTAACCCTTTAAGCTTCGCGATTTGTATTAACTACGGTACTGCTAAGCGTAGTATTAATTTCATCTATATAATAGATTCCCCGTCCTTTAAATTCGCCCGTACCCCTACGCCCCCTTCTTCCCCGGTACCCGAATTCTAAACCTTTATTTAGGTATTAACTTCTAACCCCGCTTTTAACCTTCTTCCCGGCTAGTAAATCCTTCTTATTTTTATATTTACCTCCCCTTCTCTCCGTTAATGACGTTAATTAGCATCGTCCGTCGTACTTTTTACTTCTATTATAATTTGAAATTTACTAACTATATTTATAATACCCTTTCCTTTAATATAATTATATTCTATATACTCCTTATAGAATATATTTATTATATTAATACTAAGAATAAATTTCTTCCCGCGGTTTTCTTTTCGTTTTCTTTTCTAATATTCTTCGAAACGTCGGTAAATAGAGCGCTATTTATCCTATTACTAATATAAAATATATATTAAATATTCCGTTAAATTATTACGATAAATATAATACTATTTAAACTACGGTTATTATTTTATCCTATTCCTAAAATAATATTAATCCCCTAATTCGTTATTTCCGTAATACTTATATTAATTTCTTTAAAAACGTACGTAAACGTTTAATTATAGACGGCCTCTTATACTACTTTAATATCCTTCCTCGCTATTAGAATATAAAAGTCGAAAATTATTAGCGTATAGGATATTATAAAATATTTTTGGCCGATTATCCTACTGTTCCTATTTTTAATTTTAGTAAAGGAAGTATTAATATTAATTCCTTAATAATAGTTAATAGTCTTATTAATCCCCCCCCGGCTAATAAAAATTATGTTTAATAGCGCCGTAAGATTATTAAAAATTAAAAATTAATATTTAATATATTTTGTAAGCTTTTTATCTGCGAAAAATATTAATTAATTACTTCGGTACCGCCTTTATAATTAAATAATTATTATAATTAGCGCAATTTAATTCTTCTTCTTTCCGTTCCTCCCGTACTTTCTTATTCTAATATTATAATTAAATATATTTACGAATACCGCGCGAATTTATTACGCTATTCTCCCTCTAATTCGATTATTAAACGGTATTTATTTAATTTACTAAATTATAATATTTACGAAAGGATTGTTTTAATTCGGGTTCTATCGTTTAAATAAATTTAGAATTCTTCTTTTATTTACGGCTAATTAGTTATTATTATTTAATAGTCGGCTATCCGTAAATAATTTAGGACAATATACGCAAAAGTTTCTTTACCCGTATTGTAAAAGTAAATTAGCGTTATAATATCTAAAACCTTCTTCTAGAAGAGGAAGGATTAGAAACTTATAATTTCCGTCCTTACTTAGGTAAGAAGGGAATTCTTCGTTTTAAGTAATAAGTATTATTTATTATCGTTTTTCAGTTATTAAACTTCCTTCTTTTTTCGTTTTATACTAATTATATATTATTTTATAATATTATTACTAAACTTCGGGTTGAAGTTAGCGATAGTAAATTCATACCGTCGGCCTAATTTAATTACCGCCGCCGCTAATTAATAATTATAATACAATATTTATTTTCTTATTATTATTTTTTCTAATTACTTTTTACGGTCTATAGCAGTTAGTTTTAATATTTGCGACGGGGGTGGTTACGCCCCCGTTATTAGGGACGGATTTATTGCGATTATTAGGAATTTTTCCGTTAATATTTATTCTTTAATTTATTTAACTTTAGTAATACTATTTTTTAATCTATTAGCGAATAGCCGACTTCTTATTCTCTTTATTTAAATACGGTTAATTATTTAAATTATAGTCCTTCAGACGAATTCTATTTAATTCGTACGGGCGAACCTTTTTTCGAAGGTTCTAACCCGTTTATTAAAATAGAGGTTAAATAGTAGATAAAAGGTTTCCGTTTCTAGGTTCTTTATTAACGTAATTTTATACACTCCGGCAATAATTTTTAAATATTTCGTTTGGTATTTAATTAATTTAATCGCTATCTTTTATAATTTATTATAGATTTTGGTTAATTAATAGAAAGCTAATACTTTATATATAATTGCGCTCTAAATATATTTAATATAAATTTCCTTCGCTTACGTAAAAAAATAACTTTAAATTTTCACCGCTAATTATATTAATATATTCGTTTATGTAGTTATTTTCTTTTTTATTACCTTTACATATATTCGGTGATTAAATTTCTTATTTAATTAAACCTTAAAGAATTTAATCGATTCTATTAATTTAAATATAATTCCTCCGATTTAAAGAATTTCCGTTCTTAATTCCTTCGTTTATATAAAATATATAAATTCTATTTTATTTACTTCGAATTCTATCCCTCTTTTAATTACCTAACCCGAATAGATATCTTATATTATTTAGAACGATTAATAGTTTTCTTCAATAATTTTAATTACCGTAATAATATTAATATTATTAGCGAAGCCAATAGTAATTATATTTTAGATAGTAATTAATTTATAGTATAATAAAATAATAAAAATAATAAAAAGGATTAGTAAGAGGGGGGAGCCTTATAGTACGCCTATTATAATATTATAAGGTTAGGAAGTTTTATCGTCGAAGAAAAAAAAACCTTTTCTTTTAGTAACGAAATTATTAATTTATTAGAGGATCTATTTCGGGAATTATATTTCTTATAGCGTATATAAAAGTTACTTATAATTGACTCTATTAAATACGCCCTTTAAATCGAAAAGTATAAAAGATATTACGGCTTTAAGTTTTTATATTATATAGACTACGTCGGTAATTATTTAGATAGCGAATTCGGTTAAATAATTTGCCCGGTTACCTATCTAACTTTTTAGGAAGAAATTATACTCTTCCACTATTTATATTAACTTCTTAATTATAAAGGTTTCGAAGATTTTTCTAATATTATTTAAAAACAATATAGACTACTATACTTCGGCTAGTTTTTATTATTCAGCGCTTTTTTTAAATTTTTTAAAAATAATTACTTTTATATTCTTAAATTATTAGGGGAAATATCCGAATTAGAAGTTCGTTATAACGAAAGCTGCTATCGTTTATTTAAACAGTTCTTTATATAATTTTAAAAACTTATTTAAAAATTAATTAATACCCGGTACTTTATTAAGTACTATTTTCAAAAGGATTTCCTAAATATTTTCTTTAATAATTAAATTATTAATAAGTACCGGAGTATCGCCATTTAGTAATTAAATCTAATTTAGTAAATAGCTTGTCAGGACTTCTACTTTCGGGAAGAAATAGTCGGTAAAAATACTTATTTTACCGCTATAGTCTTCGATTTTGTTTGTCCGTTCATTTTATTTAAAGGGTAGTAATTTTGGCGGATTTATTAAGTAATAATTTTATATCCTAGCCTACTTTTCTAATAATTAAAATTTATTTGGGTTTTTTAATACGTTTATAATATAATTATATTACTTCGTTTTTTAAATTTTCGTAATAAATTTCTTTTTTTTTATTACCGCTTCTATAAATTCTTTTTAATTTGAAAGCGTTTAATTCCTAAATTAAATCTACTATTTCTATTATACTTCCTTCATTATTATTTTATATTTTAAATTCTATTAGTCCACTTATTTTCCCCGACTTTTCTTTTAGTATAGGACAAATTGCTTTATAATACTAACGAATTTATTATCGAACTTATTAAATCCTAATTCGAATTCTTTTACCGTTTCAATCCTTTTTAGGATCGATATTCTTTTTCCCGCCGCTTCCCGTACCTTTTCCGCGTTTATTAAATTCTAATTAAACTTTTCCTCTATTTCCGCTTTCTTATTTCTTTTTTTTATTTAGATTTAAATTTTTTAAGGGTAGTAATCCGAACCCATTTACCCGTACCATTATACTCCCTAATATTTGGCTTCGATACCCTATAAAATTTATATATAATCGATTATTCTATTTTTCTCTCTTCTAATCGCATTTCCGAATTTCGTTAATTCCCTATAGGGGGTAACGAAATTAAACTTCTACCGCTATACCTACATAAATAATTTTACAATGTTTAGGCTAATCCTATTCTTTAAATCCTAATTGGGGTAATAGAAGTTATAATCCCCTACAGCTATATATTGGCCGGCCGGGGGTTTTTCTTCGAAGAGTTCGAGGAGGGGAGACCCTTATTAATATTCTAGCGTACTTTAAAAGAAGATAAGGGAGTAAATAGAATAAATAATTATTAATTTTCGTAAATTCTTTAATATTACTACAGCTTAATCCTTCTTAATCCAGAAATTTAAATCTTTTAAATTCTATTTTTTATTTACGTAAATTACCGTTCTACCCTTTTTTAAATAATTAATATTATAATATTTATTACCCCTCGGCCGGTAAATATCCCTATTCAAATTCTTACCCAACTTTTAGATTGTTATAATATTATAGGTTTCCTCTTATTCGAATAGCGTTTTCCCTTTCTTATACGATTTCCCTATATTCTAATAGAATATTTTCAATTAAATTATTAATTATTTTATAAAAGGTTTCCTTCTAATTTAATAACGGGCTAGGGGGGTATTATTTCTTTAGAAGTAACGGTAGCGGCTAAAAGTATAATAGTAATAAAATTAGTATAGGTATAATCGCCTACGCTTTAAGAGCGGGTATAAACGTTTATTAGGTTTGTACCTATAAGTTTCGGCCGAGAGCCGCCTCTAATCTTCTTAGGGCGGCCTCTTTTTCTTCCTTTTATAAATAATTTTTTTAAAGTCGTAATTAAATAAGAGTTAAGGGGGGCGTTAGGAATTATAATATCCTCTTCCGACTCTATTATTAGTTTTAATACTAGTTTAGCTAGTCTTTTACAAATAGTAAAATTGCGAAGCCTTTCGGCGTAGTCGATAAATATCTTTATATAGGCCGCTCTTACGAACGGGCACCTCTTTTTATCGAAGGCGAAATACCCCGACTTCCTATATAGTTTATAAAAGATTAGGGAATTATCTTTATTCGAAAGGCAGTTCTCTTCTCCTATATACGGCCCTTCGTATTTAATTTTACTATAACGGCTATAAACGTCCTCTTAGTAATAGAATTTCGCTATATATCCGAAATACTAATATTTAAAGTATTATTAGGCGGAGGCTATAATTTAGAACGGTTTATATACGTATACGCCGCCGTTTTAGAAGAAAAAATTCTCTTAGAAAAAGATTACAGCTATTACGGTTATAACTTCTATTAAAAATATTCTTCTTTCTTCCCCTTCGCATTTCTTCTAAAATTTAATTCGAATAATCTTTACTTCCTTATTCTTCGCCCTTATTTTTTATATAACCGATTCGGATTATTTTACATTAATACTAGCCTACAGGATTCCTTTAATTAAAATAACTATAGTATTTAAAGATACAACGGCCTCTTTTCTAAAGATTATTTTAATTTAAATTTAATATTTCTAATATTAATCCTTAATTAATTCGTTAAAAATAATTATATAATTTCCGTTTATTATTATTTTAATAATTACGTAAATTATTTTATACGGGCTTTCTTTTAAAGTGCCTTCGACGGCTTATTTTATATTATTATTTAAATATATAGTAAATTCGGCGGTAATTTAGGCCCCCTTAATAATAAACTAGCGTTCGTAGTTAGAGGGGATAAACTTTTTAATAATAATAGTAAGTAAATAGTAGAAAGTAATATTAACCTTATTTAGCGACTTCCGGATAATATTAACCTATTTCTTCGGCGCCTTTTAAACGTTTTTTTTTATTTCCTTCGAAATAATTTTTTTTAAATCGTCGATATTTTTCTTAGTAATAAATTAGGTTTCGGCGGCTTTATTTACTTTAAATATTTTGGACCTACTTTTCTTCGTAGAAATTTTTACGAATTCGAAAAGGAATTTTCGAATTTAGTAACGGTCGTCGGTCGATATAGCGGCGTAGTTTATAATTTTGTTCGCTATAATAATAAATTTCTTTATAATTTTATTATCTTCCTTTATTTTCTCTAAAGTCTTTATAGTAAATACGGCGTCGGGGTCGTTATATTTTAAAATACTTCCGAGGGGGTTGTAGACGCTATTTTTAAACTTATTCGTACTTTTATTAATCATTATCGGTAGCAACGATTTAACGCTATCGCTACGGTCGTCGTAGGATATTGCGGAGGGGGTAAATAACCCTCCTAAGTCAATTGCCGTTGTCGGTTTTCGTTTTAGAGCACTTCCTAACCAGAAATCGGCGTTTCCGGTTTCGGCGTCGTTTTTACTAAAATTATTTATAGTGGAAATAGTAAGTTTAGTTTAGGAATTAAATATTTTTAAATTACAAAAAATTTATAGAAGCGGCAATAAAAAAGAAGAAATTTATTACGAAGATTTAAGGAGTAAAATAGCGCGATTATATTGTAAGTACGTCGAAAGACCCGAATAAGCTTTAGTTATTAGAGAAGTAAGTTAAAATATAAAATTATTATTTAGCGGATTTATTAAAATTATTACCCTTTAAATAAAATAAGCGGGCGAACGAAGTTAAAAATTATAGTAATAAAGTAAATATTTTTACCGATTATTTCTTCCTAAAAGTAGAAATCCCAACGGGCTATCTACTAAATTAGATTCATTTATTAAATAGTAATATTCTAATGCTTATTAATAATTTAATTATTAAGGAAGATATTTAGGAAGTCCTTTTAAAAATAGTATTTAATAAAGTACCGGATATTAATTAGTTTTTAAATAAGTTTTTGAAAAAATATATAGGGAACTATTTAGGTAGGTAATAGCGGCTTTCGCTATAATAAGCCTCCGATTCGGATATTTCTTCTAATAATTTAAAAATACAAAAGTAATTATTCTTAAAAAACTTGGAAAAAGTACTAAATAGTAAGAATTAACCGGGGTATAGCGGTTTATATCGCTTTTAAATAATATTAGAAAAATCTTCAAAACCTTTATAGTAAAGAGGTTAATATAAGTAGCAGAAAAGTATAATTTCCTTCCGGAAAGTTAAATAGGTAACCGGGTAAGCTATTTAACTAAATTCGCTATCCGAATAATTACTAACGTAGTTTATACAATATAGAAATTTAAGGCCGTAACGTTTTTTATACTCTTCAATTTGAAGGGCGTATTCGATAGAATTAATTATAAATAATTTTTATATATATTATAGGAAATATAATTCTTAAAATGGATTTTTTAATAAATTAATAACTTCGTTACTAGAAGAAAAAATTCTTTTTTCTTCGACGACGAAACCTCTTAATTTTATAATATTATAGTAGGTGTACTATAAGGTTCCCCCCTTTTACTAATCCTTTTTATTCTTTTTATTACTTTATTATATTATAAATTAGCTATTATTTAAAATACGATTATTATTAGTTTCGCCGATAATATTAATATTATTACGGTAGTTAAAATTACTGAGGAAAATTATTAGACATTTTAAGTAATATAGGATATTTATTCGGATTAAGTAATTAAAAAAGGGATAGAATTCGAAGTAAATAAAATAAAATTTATATATTTTATACGGACGAAGGAATTAAGAACGGAAATTCTCTAAATTAAGGAATTATATTTAAATTAATAGAATCGATTAAATTCCTTAGGGTTTAATTAAATTAGAAATTTAATTACCAAATATATATAGAAGTAATAAAAAAGAAAATAGTTATGTAGACGAATATATTAATATAATTAGCGGCGAAAATTTAGGGTTATTTTTTTACGTAAACGAAGGAGATTTATATTAAATATATTTAAAGTGCAATTATATATGGAATATTAGCCTTTTACTAACCGACCGAAATTTATAATAAATTACGAAGGAGAGCGATTGGGCTAGCTAAATACTAAATTAAATATTTAAAAATTATCGCTAGGGCGTATAAAACTACGTTAATAAGGAACTTAAAAACGGAAATTTTTTATCTACTATTCGATTTCTATTTTAATAAGTTAAAGCCTTCGAAAAAAAGTTTACTTATACGAATTAAGTAGGGTTCGTCCGAAGGATTATAATTTAAGTAAATAATTATATTTAAGTAAGGAAAATAAAAGGTCGGCTACCCGCCGATAAATTAAAAAGTAATATTATTAAAATTAAGTAAATTAAGGAATAAGTATCGATAAAGAAATTTTTAACGATTATAATAAATCCGCTTCTAGTAATAGGGGTATTACCGCCCCCGTTATAAATATTAGAATTAATTACTACGGACTATAAAGGGTAATTAGAAGAAATAATAATAAAAGAGTAGGTATTATACTATAATTACTAATTAGTAGCGGCGGTAATTAAATTAGGCCGATAGTACGAATTTACTATTACCGATTTTAATCCGAAATTTAGTAGTAATATTATAAAATGGTATATAGTCAATACGAAATAAAAAAGGAAGAAAGCTTAATAATTAGAAGACGACGACGAATAATATTTATTATTTAAAGCGAAGAGTTCTTTTCTTACTTAAGTAAGGATAGAAATTATAAGTTTCCAATCCTTCCTCTTCTAAAAGAAAGTTCTAAATATTATAACGTTAATCTATTCTTATAGTACGAATAAAAAAACTTTTACGTATATTATTTTAAATTATTTATAAATAGCCGATTATTAAATAATAGTAACTAATTAATTGTAAATGAAATAAGAATTTTAAATTTATTTAAATAATAGAACCCGAATTAAAAAATCCTTTTATAAACATTATAATTTAATAGGTTGAATAAATATTATTTAGTAATTAAATTAGAAGGAGAGTAGTATAATAAATTCGCGCGGCATTCGTAAATATATTCGATTATAATATTAGAATAAAAAGGTATAGGAGAAATAAGAGGAAGAAGAATTAGATTGCATTAACTATAATAATTACTTAACTACGAAAACGGTATTAAAATAATTAATTAACGTTCTTCGTAGGCGAAGAATTTATAAAATATATTAAATATTAATTCTTTTTTTTTGAGGAGCTCTATCCGCACGTGGAGAAAACTCTATCCGCACGTGGATCCACTTTTGTTTTCTAGCAATAACTCAGTTAAACTTTAGCATATAAAGCCAAAAGTAGTACCGAATTACTTAATAATTTTTAACGAATTTTTAGGTATAAGTTACAACCTTATAGCCCTAAGCGTCATCTAAATCTAACTTTGTTGGACTTTTATACTTTCAATCTTCCTAATTATTCATTTATTATAGCTTCTTTCCTTGAAGTTTTCTTCAGCTAGCGGGTATATGCCTTTTTTGAAAGGGTGATGTTGGGTAGAGAAAAAAATGAGAAAAAATATGATATACCTTTTGCCTCCTTATTAAACTTCCTCGTGCTCTAAGAAGACATTGAAATTCTTTTTTTTTTCCACGTGCGGATAGAGTTTTCTCCACGTGCGGATAGAGCTTCTCTTTTTTTTAATAATTTTACAACGCTATTAAACTTAATTTTCGTTAGCCGGAGGGGGATTAATAAGGTTGTTAATTATTATTAGAGAATTAATATTAATACTTCCTCTATTAAAATTGAAAACGGGAATAGTAAGACGATTGGTTAAAAATATTTTGTAATATTCCTTACGTTAATAATTTTCGATTTTTACATTTTAATAGCGAAGAAGTATATTAAGGTTGTATGGGAGATTATTCGTAATTAGGCGTTTATATATATCCTTAAGGAAATTAATATAAGTATTACGAAAACGATAAATTAAAGGACTAAAATTGTTTTAAGAGTAAGATAAAGTAATAATTGTAGTTTAAATAGCGTTATATTTATTATAGTAATTTAATAGAGTATTTAATATATATTTATATTAATAATAAAATAAATAGCGCTCTATTTACCGGCGTTTCGAAGAATATTAGAAAAGAAAACAAAAAAAGACTATAGGAGGATATTTATTTTTAATATTAATATAGTAAATATATTCCGTAAGGAGCGTACGAAATATAGTTATATTAAAGGATAAAGTATTATAGATATAGTCGGTAAATTTTAAATTATAGTAGAAGTAAGGAATATAATAGATAATATTAATCGATATAATTAGTAGGAAAGAGGGGAGCCGAATATAAGGATAAAAAGGATTTATTAGCCGGAAGGAAGGTTAAAAGTAGGGTTAGAAATTAATATACGGATAAGGGATTAGAGTTCGGGCGTAGGAGTAAAAGGAGGCGCGGGGGAGTAAAGGAATTTAAAGGACGGGGAATTTATTATACGGACGAAATTAATATTATATTTAATAGTATTATAATTAATACGAATTACGAAGTTTAAAAGATTAGAAGTACAGTTAAGAGAATAGTCGGGAATACGGTTAGTAGAAGAAAACGCTATTTTAAAAATTAGTTAAATAAAGAAGAAAGGGAAGTTCGAAAAATGGCGGTAAAGAAGAATTCTTATATAGAGGGAAAGAAAGGGTTTTTACATTTATATAAATTTTAATAGAATTGTAGGAGTTTGGGGGATAACGACGAAGCGGGAGTAAGGGTAAACGATAGGGAAGGGATAATTACTATAGGTAGTTTAAGAAGAAAGAGCAATATACGAAAATAGTATTTCGATTGTTCTAATATTAAATTGAAGGCGGTAGAAGGGAAGTAATTTATTTACTAAAGTAGTAAGTAAATACTACTATAAATAGAATTGAAATAGAATAAGTACAATTTATTCGCAACCGAAAAGAATTAGCGGTTTTTATCCGACGGCACTTATCGCCGTACAGTTTCCTCTAGAGAACTAGGAGAAGTACCCCATACTAATAAAACGCTATAAATAAGTAGCATAGGGAATAAGACTATTATTATTATTATTATTATTATCTACTAAAGTTTATATAAGAGTAAGGGCCCCTTCCTTCGTTTATAAAAATTCTTCCCTACCGCTATTTTTCGAATTTCCTTTTCTTCTTTATTTAATTAATTTTTAAAATAGCGTCCTCTTCTATTAGTTGTATTCCCGACTATTTTCCCGGCTATATATTTAACCCTTTAAATTTCGTAATTTATATTAACCGTAATATTATTAAATATAGTATTAATTTCGTCCGTATAATAGATTCCCCGTCCTCTAAATCCCCCCGTTCCCTTACGCCCCCCTTTTCCTTAGCGCCCGAATTCTAAACTTTTATCCGGGTATTAATTTTTAACCCCGTTTTTAATTTTCTTTCCGGCCGGTAAATTTTCTTTATCCTTACGTTTACTTCCCCTCCTTCCTACTAATTATATTAATTAGCACTATCTATTACGTTCTTTACTTCTATTATAATTTAAAATTTATTAATTACGTTTATAATATTCCGTCCTTTAATATAATTATATTCCGTACGCTCTTCGCCGAATATATTTATTATATTAATATTAAAAGTAAATTTCTTCCCGCGGTCTTTTTTTTATTTTCTTTTCTAACGTTCTTCGAAATATCGGTAAATAGAGTGCTACTTATCTTATTACTAATACGAAATATATATTAAATATTCCGTTAGGTTATTATAATAAATATAATGCTATTTAAGTTGCGGTTATTATTATATCCTACTCTTAGAACGATTTTAATCCTTTAGTTCATTGTTTTTATAGCGCTTATATCGACTTCTTTAAAGACGTACGTAAGCGTTTAACCGTAGACGGTCTCCTATACAACCTTAATATCCTTCCTCGCTACCGGAATATAAAGGTCGAAGATTATTAGTATAAAGGATATCGCGAGATATTTTTAGCCGATTGTCCTTCTACTCCCGTTTTCGGTTCTAATAGAGGAAGTACTAATACTAGTTCCCTAATAGTAGTTAATAGCCTTATTTGGGGCGCCCCCCCCCCCCCCCCCCGCGGGGGGGGGAGTGGCGGGGGTGGGGGGGGGGAGGGGGGGCGGCTGTGT
>MU839133.1:0-273438 GCA_030685235.1 Copromyces sp. CBS 386.78 | reverse complement strand
TCGTTTGTCTTTCTAATCCGGTTTTTGTTTTTTATATTTTATTTAAAATTAATATTACCTCATTATTTTTTTTTATAACAATTCCCCCCCCCCCCCCCCCCCCCCCCCGCCAACGAGGATTGGGTCTAGTGGCGCTGTAAGGTTACTAGGAATTAGGAGTTAATGCTCAACATGCTCCGCGAACTCTTCGCCCGCGAGGAACGTTAGTTAGTTACTTCGGCACCTATTTATTTTATAAGAATAGATTAATATTATAATATCCGGAATTTTCTTTTAAAAGAGGAAGGATTAAAGGCTAATAATTTCCGTCTTTACTTAAGTAAGAAGTAAATTTTTCGTTTTAAATAATAAGTATTATTTATTATTATCTTTTAATTATTAAATTTCCTTCTGTTTTTATTTTGTACCGATTGTATATTGGTTTATAAGTATTACTATTAAATTTTAGGTTGAAATTAGCGATAGTAAATTTATATTACCGGTTGAATTTAATTACCGCCGCCACTAATTAATAATTATAATATAATACTTACTTTTTCGTTATTATTTCTTTTAATTACCTTTCGTAGTCTATAGCAGTTAGTTTTAATATTTACGACGGGGGTAATAGTATTCTTATTACCGGGGGCGTACTTACTATAATTATTAGAAAATTTCCCGTTAATATTTATTCTTTAATTTATTTAATTTTAGTAGTATTATTTTCTAATTTATTAGTAAGTAGCCGACTTTTTATTCTCTTTATTTAAATATAATTAATTATTTAAATTATAGCCCTTCGGACGAACCTTATTTAATCCGTATAAGCGAATTTCTTTTCGAAGGTTTTAATTTATTTATCAAAGTAGAGGTTCAACGGTAAATAAAAGATTTCTATTTTTAGGTTCCTTATTAGCGTAGCTTTATATACCCCGGCGATAATTTTTAAATATTTGGTTTAGTATTTAGTTAGCTTAATTATTATTTTTCGTAGTTTATTATAGATTTCGGTCGGTTAATAGAAAGCTAATATTCTATATACAATTACGCTTTAAATATATTTCGTATAAATATCCTTCGTTCGCGTAAAAGAGTAATCTTAAATATTTACTACTAATTATATTAATATATTCGTTTATATAATTATTTTCCTTTTTATTACTTCTACGTATATTCGGTAATTAAATATCCGATTTAATTAAGAGAAACTCTATTTGCACCGTAGCTAAACTCTATTTGCACCGTAGTCCAAAACTTTAATAAGGTATAACTTGGCCAAATAATAAGCTCTAAGAATAAGAATTGTATTTTCAGATTCCCTAAGTTCTTCTCGATTATAATTCACTTACTAACTTACCTACCGCCTCTCCTACCAATTGTTTTAAGAGATATAAGAAATTCCAAAGTATATTTCTGGCTTTTTAAAACTCTTAATATATTTAAGGGCTAGGGTAATATTTAGGAGTAAACTTGAAATCTATTAGATAGAGTAAAAAATCACGAAAATTCTAAGCCTACTTCGACGCTATAGACCCTCATTTTCGGAGAGTAACTTTGAATTTTCGTTTTGGACTACGGTGCAAATAGAGTTTGGCTACGGTGCAAATAGAGTTTCTCAATTTAAAAGTAATAATATTAATCTTGTGGTAGTTTATATAAACGTAGACTCCTCCGCCTAATTTCTTTATTAGAAGGATTGGGGCGGATATTTTTAATTATAATAGCTGGATAAATTTTTTTATAATATATTATCGATCTATTTTTTAATAATATTAAATTCGTCGGGATTAAAAGGGCGTTCGTAAGCCGTTGGAGGTATAGCGCTTAGGCGGAGGTCGATTTTAAAATTGTAGGACTGGTAAGGAGGAAGGGTTTTAGCCCCCTCTTGTCGGAAAGTGTTTATATAGTGCTAATATTGGCGAAGGAGTTTAATTTAAATTTGAGTATCAATTTTAAGTAATTTATTAACTTTCTTATAAAATTTTATAACGTTTTTAAAAGTGATCTTTTGTAAAGCGATATTATTAGTAGTAAAGTATTAATCGATAGTTTTTTCGTATTAGGGAAAGTCGTTATCCGTACCGGTAATTTTAACGGAGTTAAAGACTTTAATAGCCTTTAAAGTAGTTATATTATTTTTATTTACTAGATTATCGATTTAGCGGTGGAAGTTATTGCCGAAGAATTTTTTATATTTTTATTTTCTATTTATTAGGATTTCTTTAATTATTTCTAGGGTGAATTAATCGTTAAGGGCGTACGGGTTTAGGATATTATATTCTTCTACGAACTTATTTTCCTCTAGTATGCGTTTAATATTTTCGGCTATATTAGTTCGTATAGTATAGATAACCTAGAGTTAGTACTTTTCTGCCAGTTAATTAAAAGCGGCGGCGGAAAGGTCTTTAATATTGTTAGGGTTAATAGGTTTTATTAGAATATAGAGGCGACGGATATGAATTTAGTAGTTTATAGTAACGATACGGAATCTTCTAATTATTTGGTAAAGTATTAGGATTATTCGTAGTAGAAGAGGGGGGATTACGCTATAGGGGACGGTATTAAATATAATGGTTTGGCCGGGGCCCGCTAGTATTTTGCTAATTATAAAGGTTTAAATAGTAAATAACCCAGTTTTAAAAACGGTTGAACCGTTGGCGGGCCGTTCGTTTTACGATCGCGGAAATAGAAATACGGCGTAAAGTGTTTATTCGTAGTTCAACGTCGGGTTTGCCCTTATTTAAGACCTCCTTATAAGTAGCCTTTTTAAAGGCTGAGCTTTTTATATTGAGCTAGGTAATTAGGCTAGTTATAGGGGCTTCCCGTTTAATATTAAAGATCCTCTTTAAGAAGTAATTGCATTTTTTATAAGCTACGGTAAATTAGAGCGAATTGTAAGGCTATAAAATATTTAGCGAGTAGTGAACTAACTATACATAGCTTAAAATTACGGGGTTATTTTCGGCTAAATTGTAAATAAGTAAATTAATAATTTCGGAATGGGGGCCTATCCCTATAGTAAATTTAATAAAATAGGTAATATTACTTTTAGCGGGACTTCCGTTAGCGAAGTATAAGATTTTAAATATTATAAGCTTATAAAAAAGGAATTAATAACAATAAATAAAACGTTTATTCATAAAATTTAAGGCGGTATAATTATTATCAACTAATTTTAAGTAATATACTTTATATAATCCGTCGGATAATTGGATAGAGAGATTTAATAAATTAAAGTATTTATAATAGCTATTTATAAAAGATTTATAAATTTTAATTATATTTAGCTATATAAGGATATTACCCTCTTCCTTCTATATTCATTTTATAAATAGTTACTTCTAATTACGATTTAATCTAGAAATTATATCTTTCCCTACTGATTAATATAATTAATTTCGTTACTTTAAATAGGGCCGACGAAACCGGGGACGTACGTAGAGACTAGGGTTTATTAATATTATAGCACTACCACATTATTATTATCAACCGCTTAGGCGTTTATAGTATTAATTTAATACTATTAGCTATAGCCCTATTAGCCGTAATTATATTAGTCATAACCGTACTAACCTTATTAAGGAGTGGAATTATTATTACCGCCTCTTTTACCGCTACTTTTATTATTACCCCTATTATGACTATTGTAACCGCTATTGCGGGTAGAAGTAGGGGGGTTTTTATTAAAATTAATACGGCTACAGTACGCGGTTGAAAAATAGTTCTTACAACCGTATTAGGTATATACGCTAATTTTTTACGATATTCGAAGATTTTTTAAAAAATTATACTACATATAATAATATTAGTAGTAGATATAGAACTAAAGTCTATAGTATTACCGCTTTAATTAATAGGTTATTCCGAAGACGAAGTAGTATTATAATTATTCGAGGAGGGCGGTTTATAGAACGGGTTGGCGAGCTTTTTACGGTAGACGTTATCCTTATAATTTTGGGCTAAGGAGTAGATTATTTAGAATTATTTACTATAAATATTATTAGTAGGAAGCGGGTATTAGTAAGCGATAATATTATAGACGGTTTTAATAATTTTATTACGAAGGAAATATATTTTTATAGCGTTATGTATATTATATTAGTCAATAAACATAGTAAAACGGTCCTTAAAAATAGTCTAATATATATTTTTAATTATTTTTAAATTCTTTAATTCGCAGCGAACAATAATGGTAAGGTCGGAATTATTATCTTTAGTATTGAATTCTTTAAAAAGGTTTATAGTAATCTTCTCTTTTTATTTAATATTATTAATTAAATATTCGAAAATATTAGTTAGTTAGGATTCGATAGTTATAAAAGGGGGGTTTTTAAAGTATTTAGTAATATATAAGAAATATTTAAAATTAGAGGCGAAATAGATTAGTTCGTTAATTTAATATAATTTAACCTTTATACGCTAAGAGCAATACTTTTCCACTTTTTCTAACTAAGCAACTTCTTTATTATTGAATAGAATAATATACGTACGTAATTATACTAACTTATAACTATTACTATTAACGCTTATAATTACTATAATAGGTACTTTGATTTTTTAAATTTATTTTGATTAAGCGCAGACTTTATTAATAATTTCGGCGTACCTATTTCTCTATTTTTAGAAAAACTTAAAAGTATTAGCCTTAAAATTATTAAAGGATTATTCAAGTTCGTTAATCCCTTACTAAAATTCGGTATTTCGAATATTTAAACAATTAATTTCTTAGTAGGATTCGGTAAAGTCCCCTATAACTCTTTAACCGTACAAACGGGCTTCGATTACGTCGTTATAAATAAAATAATTGTAGGCAAGGGCGATATTACGGAATATTAGGACTGAGGCGAGCGTAAGGGTACAGTCTACAGTATAATATAATAGAGCGCGAATATTAGAATTATCATTAAAATTTATAAATACTTTAATTAGAATATTATAAATTATTTAATTTTCGGAGTCGGCAATTTGAAGGGCGCTAATAATAATAATTATAATAAAATTATCAGTAATAACCCGTAGCTAGTCCATTATTAATTATTAAATTAAATACGGATACGGTCGTTGTTAAAATATACCGTTTTAATAATAGGTATAAGAAGGAGAAAAAAGATAAGGTAAATACTTATTATATTACTTAGTTCGAATTACGATATTTACGACCGAGTCTTTACTTAAGGCCAGTTCGTTTCCGCTGTAAGAAGTTAACCAGTTAAGATTTTTGCAGTATTCGGGTCGCAGTAACGATATAACGCATTACTGCTCTACTGCTCCTTCTTAGCAAGGGGTATATAGAAGGCCCAGTACGGTTGCCACACGGTTGTTGAACCGCAAATGTCATTTGCTACCATGCGCGAACGGTTCGTTCTTGCCGAAGCATAGAATACCGTTCACATTTCAATTACAGTTCGCGCGCTAGCAACGGTTCGCATATAGAGATATGGTTCGCGAACCGTATTAAGCAGTCGTAACCGTTGCGCAACTGGAAAGTGCGAAGGCAGCGGGGACAAAGGAAGTTTAGATATATGGAAGGCAAGTCCAAACATTGCGCTCCGGTCGCCAAGCCTGGTTATGCGCTGACACCCCTGTTAGGAAAATGCGACACACGTCGCGCTACGACCAATCACGTCAATCAATTAAATACGGCGATACACGACGACAACGATAGCGATAGCGACAACGATAGCCTCAATAACAGATAAAGAAAAGGGGATACAAAGTATAATAATCGTATCAATTCAATAAGTTCGTTAGGATACGGGATGTCTTATTTTCGACATCGCTCCTCCGATTTGAGCATCTATATACTAGGCTGATTGCAACGCTGGATATTGTAATCGTCGATATTGTTGTAATGGTGCTAGGCAGTTACTGAACATTGCAATTTCGAAGGCTGTAATAATGGTGAACGCTAAAAATCTAATTATTATAATACTGAACGCTACAGTTCTAATTACTATAATACTAAATATACTATTATTAACCGCGTATGTATAGATAGATATTATAATAGAAATTAACAAATAAACGTTATTGGATAGATGCTAAAGACTCGAAGTAAAAAGCATTCGCAAGCGTACAATTAAAGACGCAAGGATCCCATACTCTATTTAAGAGTCATAGTAGCCGACTCTAGCATATCCGAAGAGGCAGTAAAGGCTTTGCGGTTACACTTCGGAATCTGGGGCGTAATAGTAATATTATTAATGCGATCGCTACCACGCTTATAGCGGGTTTTAGGAATATCGGCCAGAGACTATATACGGTAATTACGGCTACGGCGGCGACGGTTAGGTAGATTATTATCGTTTTGGCCTTCGTTATATTAACTCTATCTAATAGGGCGCTATTATTAAGGTATGAGCTGGTGGGCGGGCGTAGGCGTAAATAGATAGCTTCTACCGGAAGTATTTTGATAGTTAGAATTATTACGAGGACCGCAATAGGGCCGTTCACCACTGCTATAGGGCCGTTCACCGCCATAGGGACGATCACCGCTATAGGGACGATCGTATAGATTGCCGCAATAACGCGGGCTATCGTTTGTAGATCTAGGACCGGAAATACGGCGAAGGCTAATATTAGGACTAGCCTACTACTATTACTACTACTAGAAAGAGGGCATTGGGCGCCATATATTTATATAGGGGTATAACTATCTCTTACGCTTACGGTAGGGGGGCTTGCTAATAATAGATCTTTCTAGTATTTCCTCGTCAACGATATTCTAGCGGGCTTACTAGTTAATTACGAATTCGGGTAGTATATTGATAAAATCCTCCCTCTTAATATCCTTAAATAATAAATAGAATATAAGGGTATTGTATATTTTTAAAGTTTCTTCGTATAAATTCTTATCTTTCTTTTTCGCTTACATTTTAAAGCGGCCAATATTAAACTTAGCCTCCGACTAAATTACCCGGCAAATTATAATATTAAGTTCAAAAACTATACTTTTGAAGAAGAAGAATTGAATATCCTCCCTATCGACAAAAGTAGCTTAGTAATTAATATAGGGTGTAATATAGGAAAAAACCTGTTCGAAAAACACTGAGTTGATATAAGGTTCAATTATAATTATAAAAGTGGTTTAGTCCTCTTTATCTTCGAAGTCGAATTTTATAAGCTCTGGATAGTCTTTTATTATAATAACGAAAAAACGGTAGAACTTTCTTTAAATAAAGTAGGACTTTTAAATTTTATAGGTACTTTTTATATAGGTACGAAGGTTCCGGAATTGTATTTTACGAATATCGATGCCTAGTATAGAGTTCTTTATAACCTAGTTTGCGAATTAATTAGAATAGTATACGAAAAGATTATATTTTATTTTTTTAAGAATGTAATTAATAATTTCGGGCATTTCTATTTTGGGTACTAATTTTATAATGTCGAGGTCTTCGTTTTCGTTAACGGGGTTAAAAGCTATTCTACTAAGTCCGCTAGTCTTTTATAACGAATATAGAACTTTACGATTGGGTTTGTAAAAGTGGTTATAGTACGTATTTTCTAGTTGTTCCTCGTTAAAGTCGAAGTCCTCTTATTCCCTTTACCTCCGTAAATTAGAACCTCGATTATTGCGGCTACTACTTCTACGGCCCCGGCCCCGGCCGCTACGACTTCTTAGGGTCTTTTACTTTTAGTAGCCTTGCTGTGTGCTGGTGTTTTGAGGTCCTTGGAATTGAGGTTGGAAACTAGGAGGGCCTTGGAATTGAGGTTGGAAACTAGGAGGGCCTTGAGGAGGGCCTTGAATCTATTGACCATGTTGATCTTGGAACTATTGGAACTATTGATTATGTTGATCCTGGAACTATTGGCCTTGGGGAATATATGAACCCTGTTGGAAGGGTTGCTGGAAGGGTTGCTGGAATGGTTGCTGGAATGGTTGCTGGAATGGTTGAAAACCATGCGAATATTGATAGCTAGGCTCGTCATCGCTATAACTACTAGAGTTGCTACGGCTAGTGTTGCTATGACGAGAGTTGCCTTGACCGGAAAAGTCACCACGACCTGAATGACTGGAGGTATTGCCATGACGAGAGTTGCCAGGAGTGCCATCGCCACGACCATAGTTGCCCTGACCGGATAAGTCACTACGACCTGAATGACTGGAGGTATTGCCATGACGAGAGTTGCCAGGAGTGCCATCGCCATGACCAGAGTTGCCCTGACGAGAGCTGCCCTGACCGGAGGTATCAACCTGCTGCTGGAAGTTCGACTCGAAATTGAAGCCTGACTGTGCCATTACTTGTTAATCTGGGGGTGCAGGTAACGGTACAAGCGTGGTGCGGTTCGTTGTAAGCAAACACCTCATTCCAGAATAACCGTTCAGCTTAGAGTAACGGTTCTTTTCAAAATAACCGTACACCTCAGAATAACCGTTCTAAGCGGATCCCTAGCCTCTGATTGGTTGGTTTGGTTTGGGAATGGGTGCTCTTGCCTTTTTCTATACTACGAAATCATCTCATTTCTAAGGGTAAGGTAACCAAGCCCTCGGTACTCCCAATATCTAGCTCGTCACTTCCCTTTCAAACCATCACCTTCCTAAGTCTTCGTCACTTCCCTTTCAAACCATCACCTTCCCAAGTCTTCGTCACTTCCCTTTCAAACCATCACCTTCCCAAGTCTTCGTCACTTCCCTTTCAAACTATCACCTTCCTAAGTCTTCGTCATCCAATCTTCGTCGTCCACCCAAGTCAAACCACCACTATCGTCATCATCGTTGTTATCGTCGTCGTCGTCGTCGTCACTATAGAAGTTAGTAAACGAAAAATGAGGATGCAATCGTACTTATCTGATGATGATGATGATGATGATGATGGTGATGATGGTGATGATGGTGATGATGGTGATCAAAAGATAAAGTTGGGAGAGTTGGGGAGTTGATGGGACTTTGGCATTTTAAAGGATCCCAACCTTGGTTGACGTCATCCTTTTTTCTCTCCTTCTTTCTCTCCTTCTTTCTCTCCTTCTTTCTCTCCTGCTTTCTCTTTCTCTCATTGTACCTTCTAACCATCTTTCTTTCATCGCCCCTTCCCAAAAGGGGAGTTTCTTCAACTCTTTTAGCTCCCGCCCATCGCACATGGCGCCCCAATTTTCCTCCAGCCAATCAGAGCCTTGGAACGGTTATTGTAAGGTGTACGGTTATTTTGCTGAGAACCGTTACTCTGAGCTGAACGGATATCACCGTACGGTCACGGTTATCATGAAAAAACTGTTTTCTGAGGAACCGGATTCCCATTAATGGCATCGCTAGGCTCAGTTCCTAAAATAGATCCCTGGCCGGAAGCAGATGTAACGGGGAGGGCAGTATTAACAATCGTAGATAATCTATAACTACTAGATCTACAACCGGATATTACTTGGAAGGATTAAACAATAGCTGGAAGTCTATTCATACTTTAACGAACTACAATTTGCTAGTTGGCCTATTAAAAAATCGCATCCCTTTGGGTATTGTAAAGCATCTCTATTAAAAGCATATTTATATCGTTTCGAATATATTCGTTCCTATCCTTTTATCCGCTACTCCTATTGCGGATTTATTATTATTAGGGGAATTGCTATCCTTAAGGGCTTTATTAGGGTAATTACCGAGGGAATAATTATTAAGAGGTTTAAAAGGGGACTTAGTTACGAACGAAGCCCGGGGGTATAGTTTACTATAGTATTTGGGTACCGCTAATACTAAATATACTAGGCGGGTTAATAATATCCGGGCGTTGAATACTACTAATATTGTACTGGGGTAGTTAATAGTAACGGCCGTTTAATATTATATTAATAGGCAGACTTTAACGATTGACTATATTCTAGGTATCCCTTTGCAGGGGATCTGTTGATAGCGTCGTATTGGATAAGGCATAGGGTGCAAGCCTTTTCTTGACCGTTATACGAGGTGCGTAGGGGGTAGAAGCATAGCGCTAATAAAGAAATATTTATTAATTATTTAAAAAGATAGATATATAGCGGTAATAATTTACTTGAGGATTATTGGATAGGACCTGCAGATGGCCAGTAACTGCACGCTGCGGCTGGGCCGGGTTGACATTGGCAGGCCTTTGAGCAGGCCTTTGAGTAGGCTGTGGCGGCACCGGACGATCGTCATCACGGTCACTATCGCCTTCCTCTAATTCTTCGCCTGCTTCTTTATTAGAAGATTTCTCTGGCTGGCTACCCTCTTCGTCGTCGTTGTCGCGGGTGAAAATATTATGAATATTCGAGGCCTTATTGCTTATGCCTCGACCAATACCTCGACCGCCAGCGCGACTGCCAGTGCATTATCCTTTAGGACCTATGGTCTAATAAGGTATTAGTAATTGTTTATTGTGCTACAAGTATACAATGAGGAGACTTATAGTGACTACAACCTGAGACACTATTACGATACTCTTAAATAGCTTGCGCTTAATATTCTTATAGTAGTTATTAAAGTTGTAGTATTGCGATAAAGGGGAATTAATATTGAATCGATTAATTGCCTATTTACGTAGTTGGGTAATTTTAAGAAGAAGAGGAGTAGGAGAGAGGGAAGGAAAAAGTTTTGGCGGTTTAAGATAGATCTTATTAAACGCGGGGCAGGGCTACTAGTTTCTATAGCCTTCTATAGTACCCGCCGCTATACCGGTAAATAGCACTCATTATAAAAAATGAGATGAAATAGCGGGGTGCTAATACGTCGTAATAAATAGTGATAATATTATTAATATTAAGCGCGTTTACTTAACGGAGGGGCTATTATTAAAAGTTTTTGTAGGACTATTATAGCTGGTACTATATAGGGCAAAGGTCCTTCTAAACGCGGAGTGAAAGCGGCTTAGCAAGTATAGTAGGGAAGTAGTAAACGTACAACCAATTATATTACGACTGCCCCTTTACACCAAAATAAAGGCAGATAAATAATAATAAATAATAAATATTAAATATTTAAGAACGCTTATTTATTTGTATAACTCCCGCCTATATAACCTTCGCTTATATAATAGAAGTATATAAGACAGTAAAATAGTGAAACAGTGAGATAGTGAGATAGTGAGACAATGAGATAATATTAATTTTCCCGACCGTATTTACTTCGTACCTACAAATGGAATCGCGCATTTAACGCGTGACCAAGCAACTCCATCGCTTATTGGAGTATTTGCTAAGTATTTGTAAATAGGATAAATAGTCTTGTCTCAAATAGTAGTAAGTTATATATAGAACCATCTAGTACGGGTAGCACGATTGTTGGGCACCTCTAACTCTGACTCTAACTTATCCAGAAATCTTTCTCCTTTAACCAACTCTCTCCCTTACACTACACCTCATCTCGCTCATTATCCAACCTTTATTACTCTCTAGACGAGCAGATCAATATGCCAGTCGCTCGTATGCCCAAAAATATACCGAGACAAGCACCCCCAACGCTCGATAAGAAATCTTTTCGGGTCGGATATAGCAGTTGCAACGTGCCCACCTCACGAGTAAACCCTATAGTTAATCTACAACACCATTATCATCAACAACAACAATAACAAAATAATCGATATAGTCACAGATCCCAAAGTATCGGCTTTAGTCCTCTCTTTAATAGCGACAATAATACAATCATATTAAACCCAGTCACTAGACCTAATAACGACGACGAAGACGACAACAAAGACGACGAAAGTAAGAATTATCTAACCAACAACCTAAGTAGAACTTAATACTAACCTACATATAGTATAAGCGCTATTAATCAGAATACAATCCTGCGGGAAAGACTGGAACGTCTAATAGTAGATAATATCGACTACAATAATAACAATAACAATAACATCAATCCTCACGAAATTCTCCCAACTAAGTTTAACGAAGAATAACTCCGCCTAAACATAAAATATACCGAGCGAGAGTTTAATCGACAAGAACTAGAAACTATTATATTCAACGAAGACTTTTTAAAAGAAGTAGACGTCGGCATCGAATAATAAATAGACGAATAAGAAGCACTTATATTACTATATTAAATAATTAAGCCCGGTAGCATACCAGGAATCACTACTATTACTACCGGAAATTTTACCAATAAATTAACGCTACTCTATTATTATTACAATAAATCTATAGAATTATCGGATTTTTATATAGGACTTAGCCTATACACTTATATTAATCGTATAAAAGGCGCCGATTACACTATATTACGAAAATTACTAGGTTCGTTACGCAATCAAGACGGTAAACCCGTACTAGCGGTTGAGCATATACCAAAACAATTACAAACCCTCAAAGGCCATATAGCAACCAAACTCCCTTTACTAAACATGCGAGTCGCCAATATCCCACTATAAGTTAATAAAATAAAAACTAAATCGGCTGGCCGAAAAAAACAACAACAACAACAACAACAACAATAGGAACAAGCTATATACAATAAGTAACAGGAAGATAGTTCGGATGGCGATACCGTATTAAAGTTAAACCTAACTACGGTTATAGACCTACTTTTCTTCATAGACCCGCATGCCCTATTCTAGGCCTTCCTCAACTCCGATACTACTAAAGATATATACAAAGGTATAGCCCATCTAGTCGATAATCCAACCGAACTACATCATACCCTATATTGGTCTAATTCTATGCGAACGACCTCTAGCGAGTACGTTTATTTCGTAGTTAATAATTCGGACGACGTTAGAAAGGCTATTTTTCCGTTAGATTTCATCTATTTCCAATATTTCGATAATAAAGATTATACCTATTATTTAAATAATATTAACCGCCTATTATACATTAGTTGTATTAAAATTATAGGTAAAAATTACTCCAAAAACTATATCGACTACGCTAGGGAAATTATACTAATAATATAGGAATATATTACCATTAATAATATTAATAATGAATTTCTTAGTTTCGGCTTCAATATATAAGTCAATGAAGATATATACTTCAAAAAGAACGAATTGATTATTCGTTTCGAAGAAGATTATTAGATTCCCTAGTATTTAATTAAATTGTTTACATCTATTTATACTAATTATTTCGACGGCGATATTTTAAATAACCTAAGCCCCCCGGTTGACCGACCACCCCAGTCGAATAATCAAACATCTATATCGAAGGCTTTAAAACCTCGAAAATACAAATTATTCTATAAGTATAATATAATACCTAATAACCCAAGGTAGAAAGGGTCTTACTTAGTTAAACGTATATTATAATATATAAATAAGCCTCAACCAGATAGTTTCGATAGAAGAATTACACTGTTAGCATTTATATCGCCCCCTCGAACTCAATTTAAATTTAATATATATAACCGGAATATATTTAAATAATAGTAGGATAAAGTAAATAATCTAAGTATTAACGTACTAAGTTGCCCGGTCCTAATATTTATCGATAGATTTAGTATTTACTATAATATACGTCGATCTATCATAGGGATATACTAATCGCTAGCTAGTTTATTATATAGTAATTAAGGAAATAAACGAACGTAGAATACCAATATTTTCCCTATAATCCTTAGACCTTATACGGCTAATTTTAATACTGTAATTAATATAATAGGCTGCCTAATACCCTTGGACCAAGGTATTATAATAGAAATCCATAGAAAGCCGATATTAGTCTCGGTATTTATAATATATTATACTAGTAATATACTACAATAAAATAAGAATTCTAATATAATAGGACCTATTAGCCTAAAGTTCTGTCGATTTTATTTTATTAGACTAGACTATATTATTAATAAATAAAATATAATAGACTATCCTTTACATATAAACTAGTATTATTATTAACATTTATAAATGTGGTACGAAGTGGAGGTCAATATCCGGAAAAAAGGGGACAAAAAGGCCTACCGTATTTAATAGGGTATTAACGAAAATAGGCCGGTATTATTCGATTTAATACCAGCATTCGATATTATTATAACTCGAATACCCGACCCAGCGCATTTAGAGTATAAGGGTATATATCTCCTTTGCGTTTTAGTTTCATCCTTCTTTTTCCCCTTTTCCCCTTTTCCCCCTTTTTAGCCAAGCAATTTACTAATCATATATAATTATAGGTATAGTAGCGCATATATACGACATAATCCTCGACACTTTCTTAACACCTTAAACTCGCTTTAAATATAGCTGCGTTCTTAAATTATGGCTATTTCCCCCTAGTTAGTCAATATTACTATTACTACTTTCCTATTTAAAAGGTTACAATTTATCCTATTATAATAGATAGTTTATTATTGCGCCTATACTATTCGAAGTATGGTTAGAAAAAGATTATATTAACCTATATATTTAGGATGTTTGAAAGGAGGTATTAGTAAAAAATAGTACTATAGCTAACCCAACCGATAATATATTAGTTGAATCGGTACCCAGGGCGCTAGTAATAATAGTTATAAATAATTATTTGCTTATAAATATTAAGAACGATAGTACTAAGTATAAGCATATAGATTACTAAATTAGGCGTGCTCGAATATGGTATAAAATAATGTATCATGCTGCAATAGAGGGTATAACCAACAACCCTCGAGCATCAAAATCATTCAAGAACAAGGCTAGGGCAACAGAACTACCTTCTGAAATAGTATCCAGAAGGTCGTTTATATCGACAGCCAACCAAGAAGTATCTCAATCTTTAGTACCCATAATAATCGACGACGATTTATCCAATGATAAAATCGGTATACAAAACGACGAAACTACACCGGTTATAGAGGCGGCCGCGGAAGTCGCCGCAAAATTACAACCCTTACCCAAGTGTATAAAATAATATATTACATCAATATTACGACTGAATATCTATTTAAATATATATTACGCAAACATATACGAAGAATATAATTTACTAGGACTATTCAATATATTAGTAGAAGAAAAATATTATAAGTAAATTTAATTATACTAACAATTACCCCTAAAACTACTATTACCTTTTAATCCTAATATTATACAAATCTCAGCCCGGGTCGAAGCCGCCTACGTAATCCATATTGCAAATTCAACGTACAAAAGACGGGCTACGATAGTTATAGTAATAATATTAATAAATATTAATAATAATTACCTAACCTAATAAACGCCTAAAAAAGATAGTAGAAAAGATTAATAGCCGAGATATTGAAAGATAGATTTTATAACACAAATGTATCGTTCACACTATTCGATTCGTATTCTTAAACGTATATACGCTATCCGACCCCTACCTAATATAGTAAATAAATAGTATCGCCCGCCAATCGTTTAGCCTCTTCGAAAGGCTGCTATAACGAAAGGAACTAATTCGCTTAAACTTCAATAACGATAACGAGAAGGAGTTAGAAATCGACTTATCGGTAAATAACTCCTATTAGCGCCCTATAGTAATTAATAAATTTATAAAATTAAAAATCCGTCGAACCCGATATCCTATTTACGGCACTAACGAAATTAATTTATTATATACCTTATTAATTTATTTATTATTACTACCTAATTTATTCCGTCGAACTCTCTATCAAATTTATATAAATTATAATATATTATATATTCTATCCTTCCCGCCTAGAAAACTCTAATATAATAAAAAGGTATTATTTTCAGACTAGTAAGTTACGGTCCTACCCTACTATTTATATAGTTAGTGCCTATACTTGCATATATCACCTTTCCTATTACAATACCGTAATCCCCTTTCCCAAGTCCCCTTTTCCATATGCCCTTTTACTCTATATTACATTATAATACGTCAGTATATATTACGTTTCGTCACTGTATTTTCGGCTCTGTCATTAGTGGCTCCGAAATATATGGCATCCGAACGTCGATTTAATACCCGGCCTTTATAGCACTATATAGTTATATAAATGCAATTACTAACTTAGTATATACTACAGGGCATTCAAACGCTATATATTCAAGATTAGCGACTATATTCGCTATAGATAAGGGTAGCACTTTGCCCGCATCGACTATATCTTTACTTACGAGATAGCCTGTAAATTTGAACGCTGCATCTTCTTTATATTAATAAAAATATTTATTAGTAACTGTATTATAATATTATTAGATTTTAAAGTAATCGAAGAAATTAATGAAACTTTTATAGTAGGCCTTCCGGCCGTTAATATTGACTATATATATATTGTAGATATTTCGAAGATTAATTAGCGTAAGCGTTGTAATTATTAGCCGAAATAGGTTTGGGTGGATTGGGATATTATTATAATATAATTATTAATTTAATATTTAGTTAATGTAATTATATATTTAAATTATTGGATATTTAATAGAAAAGGTATATATACCTAAACTAAGGTATCTAATTATAGCTAACAGTTTATTCTGTGCGCCCAGGTATAATTGAATATGCATTAACGATTTATCTTATCTCTTCTATAGTATTAATACTCCGTACCGCTTTGGCGGTACTTCCTAAGGTTTGACCTTTACCCGTGCGAGAAATTTGTTATATAGGGATTAATGCTCCGTATTATATATGCCACGTTCTTGAGTATATGTACTTACCTGCCAGCTGTCTGTTTATTTATGGGAGAAGTCCAAGAACTAGGACATAGGTATAACGAGCGCAACCACCACCGAAGTCAACTATCGCATTTAAGGGCATCGTATTCCATTCTATCGCCTATACTTCAATCAATCCCATCGCGCATCGCTTAATTTATTAGCGGTACTATACCGGTGCGGTACTATGCCGGGCGGCGGCGGCGGAGTGTGCGCCGGTGGACCGTACGCCGATGCGGTATAGTGCCGGGGTTGGGGTCGGCAGCTAGGTGCGCCGGTACGGTGCGGTATAGTATAGTACCGGGGTCGGGGTCGGGGTCGGGGTCCGGGTGGACCGTGCGCCGGTATAGTGTAGTATAGTACCGCTGTCGGGGTCGGGGTGGGGGTAGTTGGTGGGCGGGCGGCAGTTGGGTAGGCGGGCGGCAGCTGGGTGGGCGACGGCAGTAGGTATAGTACTGTACGTAGTTAGGCAATTGAAAATTATGTGTACGCACTAGAATTTCCGCACGGTTAGGCGTAAGCGCATAGGGTGTCGGTTGCGACTGCTCTAATATAAATTTGCGTTCGCCCACGGTGGACTAGGACCTAGTCTCAAGACCTGGGATTGGTTGGAAATTCCTTTACGCCTGCTAATATGTTATTTGAACCTACGGTTCGCGAACGGTTGTATGCGAGTAACGGTTCGCGAACCGCTTTTGGAATCGAACGGGAAAGAGCCCCTGTAGCGGTTCGACTACGGTTGCCGAACCTTTATATCCCCTCCGGTACCCCCAGGTAAGTTTTTGCGTTCGTCAAAAAAACCTTATTTTTCATGCACGCCCTGCAACCACCTACAACCACCTGCACTTACCCCAAATCTTCCATTTGACTAATCAGAAGGCTAGAATCTTCGAAATCCTTAACAGCAGTTCTTATTGCCAGATTGCTCAAAATCGAGCTGTAGTGTGGTAAGAACTACAGTTAAGCACAACTATAAGGCACAACCCCCTATAAATATAGGGGATGGCCGTTGTAAAGTTCCTAATTGAAATTTATTACTAAAGTGACGATGAGAAGGATGGTAATGATGAGAAGGATGGCGACGATAAGAAGGATGGTAACGATAAGAAAGATGGTAACGATGATGAAAAGGATGGTGGTGATGATAAAAAGGATGGTGGTGATGATGAAAAGGATGATAGTGGTGATGAAAAGGATGGTGGTGATGATGAAAAGGATGAGGAAGAAAGAGAAAGAAAGAAGAAAGGTGGAAAGGAAGCCTTGATTCCAACCTGGAAATTTCCAATGTTAAGCACCTCTTTCCATCTTGCAGCCAAAATCTTGGCCTACCTTAATGCTGCCTTAATGTTGCAGGATTGCAGCTGCAGACCATGCGCGTTAAGAGGGCAGTTAAGGGAAAACCCCTAATGCGGAAACGAACTGGCCTTTATCCGCTTGTAAACGGGTCGAGTCTTTAATCGCGGATACGATTTGAATAATATTTCGGCAGTTGATAGGGCGGCACCAGCCTTTGGATAGAGCGGCCCCAATCATTATTTGGGCCCCAATATTACAGGTCTTGGCGTAAAACTTTATAGTAATTTATTCTTTATATGGTAATTTCCAAAGTATTATACATATATTCAAACCTCCTACGTACGGACTGTAAATACCAGCCAAAATATTACCAAATGTGCCCCTTTTTTAAAAAAATATCACTCTATTATATTATTATTAGAAATAATCCCAAAACTACCTCTAATCGCCTCCAACCGTCTTTATAACTTCAAACTCCTATCTTAACTATTACTAGTCCCCGACGGGGGGTGCTATAGGGACACTTATAGTATAGCGGTATATAAAGACGCTTATATATTTCTATTAGTATCGTAGATCGTAGAAACCCCTGTTCGAATTTTATTTATAATTATTATAATTATTTTTCTCTATTTCTATTTATTCTTACCAAACGACGCCGAAACCGGAAACGCCGATTTCTGGTTAGGAAGTGCTCTAAAACGAAAACCGATAATAGTAATCGATTTAGGAGGGTTATTTACCCCCTCCGCGATATTTTACGACGACCGTAGTAATAGCGTTAAGCCGTCGCTGCCGATAATAATTAATAGAGGTACGAATAGGCTCGAAAACAGCGTTTACAACCCCCTCGGAAGTATTTTAAAATATAACGATTCCAATACTATACTTACTATAAAGATTTTAGAGAAGACGGAGGAAGACAATAAAACTATAAAAAAATTTATCGCTATAACGAATAAAACTACGGACTACACCGCCGTAATGACCGACGACCGTCGTTGGGTTCGAAAGTTCCTTCTCGAATTTGCGAAAACTTTTACGAAGAAAAGTAAGTTTAAAGTATTTAAAGTAAATAAAGCCGCTAAGGCCTAATTTATTACTAAAAAAGATATTGACGATTTAAAGAAATTTATTTCGAAGGAAATAAAGAAAGATATTTAAGAGGCGCCGAAGAAATAAGTTAATATTGTCCGGAAATTATCGGATAAAGTTAACGTTACTTTTTATTATTTATTTACCGTTATTATTAAAAAGTTTATCCCTTCTAACTACAAACGCTAATTTACTATTAAAGGGGTCTAAATTGCCGCCGAATTTATTATATATTTAAATAATAATATAAAATAAGCCGTCGAAGGCGCTTTAAAGGAGAATTTATATAAAATAATCTACATAATTATTAGAATAATAATAAGCGGAAATTATATAATTATTTTCGATAAATTAATTAAAGATTAGTATTAAAAATATTAAATTTAGGTTAAGAAGGTCTTTGGAAAAGAGGCTATTATATTTTTAAATACTATAGCCGTTTTAATTAAAAGAATCCTATAAATTAATATTAATACGAAATAACCCGAATCAGTTATATAGGAAATAAGGGAGAGGAATAAGGAAGTAGAGATTATTCGGGTTAAACTTTAAAAAAAATACGAAGGGGAGGAGAGAAGAATATTTTTAATAGAAATTGCAATTGTAAGGGCTATAATCTTCTTCTAAAAGAATTTTTTCCTTTAAAATAGCGGCGTATATATATATAAATTATTTTAAATTACGGCCTCCGCTTAATAGTATTTTAAATATTAATATTTCGGATATATAGTAAGATTCTATTATTAGGAGGACGTTTATAATTATTATAATAAAATTAAGTATAAAGGGCTACGTATAAGAGAAGAGAATTACCCTTCGAATAAAAATAGTTTTTTAATTTTTTATAAGCTATATAAGAAGTTGGGGTATTTCGCCTTCAATAAGAAGAGATACTTATTCGTAAGAGCGGTTTACATAAAAGTATTTATTGATTACATTAAAAAGTTTTACGGCTTTATTATTCGTAAAGGATTAATTAAACCGGTATTAGAATTAATAATAGAATTAGAGGAAGACGTTATAATCTTTAACGCCCTTTCTAATTCCCATTTAATTACGATTTTAGAGAAATTATTTATAGGAAAAGGAAAAAAAGGCTATTTTAAAAAGATTAGAGGCGGCTTTCGGCCGAAATCTATAAATATAAATTTAATAAATATTTATACTTATTTTTAGAATATAGGCGATTATACCCGTACTAACTTTATTACTATTACGCCTTCGGTTATTACTATTATTTTTAAAGAAACGATACCCTCCTAGCTTATTACTAAATTAAAAGGAAGCCTCTTATAAAATAATTAATAATTTAATTAAAAATATTCTATTAGAATATAGGGAAATTGTACGAAAGAAGGAAAATACTATTCGAATAGGAAGAAACTTATAATATCGTAATAATTTAAAAGCCGGGTAAGAATTTAAATAAAGATATTTACCGGCCGAAGGACGGTAAATATTATAATATTAATTATTTAAAGAAGGGTAGAACGGTAATTTATATAAATAAAAAATAGAATTTAAAGGATTTAAATTTCTAGGTTAGGAAGGATTAGGCTATAACAATATTAAAGAATTTACGAAAACCGATAATTATTTATTCTATTTACTTTTTTATTTTCTTTTAAAGTACGCTAAAATATTAGTAAGGGTTTCCCCTCCTTAAATTCTTTAAGGAAAGACCCCTAACCGGTTAATATATAGCCGTAGGGGATTATAACCTTTATTACCCTAATTAAGATTTAGAGAATAGGATTAGCCTAAACGCTATAAAGTTATTTATATAAATATAACAATAGAAGTTTAATTTTATTACCCCTTATAGGGAATTAACGAAATTTAAAAATATAATTAAAAGAGAAAAAAATAGGATAATTAATTACATATAAATTTTATAAAGTATTGAAGCTGAATATTAGGGAATATAATAGTATAAGTAAATAGGTTCGGACTATTACCTTTAAGAAATTTAAATTTAAATAAAAAAAATAAATAAGAAAGTAAAAATAGAGGAAAAATTTAATTAGAATTTAATAAATGTAGAAAAGGTACGGGAAGCGGTGGAAAAAAGAATATTAATCCTAAAAGGGATTAAGACGGTAGAGGAATTTAAATTAGAATTTAATAAATTTAATAGCGAATTTATTAATATTGCGGAGGAATTTATCTTATACTAAAAGAAAAATTGGAGAAAATAAGTAGATTAGTAGAATTTAGAATATAAGACGGTAATAAAGGAGGTATAGTAGAAATAGTAGGTTTAATTTAAGAATTAGACGCCTTTAAATTAAAGAGAATTTATAGAAGCGGCAATAAAAAAGAAGAAATTTATTACGAAGATTTAAAGAATAAAATAATATAATTAAATTATAAATATATTAAAAGACCCGAATAAATTTTAGTTATTAGAGAGGTAGGTTATGATACGAAACTATTATTTAATAGATCTATTAAAATTATTACTTTTTAAATAAAACGAATGGGCGAATAAAATTGAAAATTATAATAATAAGGTGAGTATTTTTACCGACCGTTTCTTCTTAAAAGTAGAAGTTCCGATAAGCTATTTATTAAACTAGATTTAATTATTAAATAGTAATACCCCGGTATTTATTAATAACCTAATTATTGAAGAAGATATTTGGGAAATTTTTTTAAGGATAGCGTTTAATAAGGTATTAGGTATTAATTAATTTTTAAATAAGTTTTTAAAAATATACGGGGAACTATTTAAGTAGGCAATAGCGGCTTTTGCTATAGCGAACTTTTAGTTCGGATATTTCCCTTAATAATTTAAAAATACGAAAGTAGTTATTCTTAAAAAACCTAGAAAAAGTACTAAATAATAAAAATTAGACGGGGTATAGCGGCTTATATCGCTTTTAAATAATATTAAAAAAATTTTAAAACCTTTATAATTAAGAAGTTAATATAAGTAGTAAAAGAGTATAATCTCTTTTTAGAAGGCTAAATAAGTAATTAAGTAGGCTATTTAACCGAATTCGCCGTTTAAGTAGTTACCGATGTAGTTTATACGGTATAGAAATTTAAAGTTATAATATTTTTTATATTCTTCGATTTAAAGGGCGTATTCGATAAAATTAATTATAAGTAGCTCTTATATACGTTATAGGAAATATAATTCCCAAAATGGATCTTCTAATGGGTTAATAATTTTATTATTAGAAGAAAAGGTTCTCTTTTCTTCAACGACGAAATTTTTTAATTTTATAATATTATAGTAGGCGTATTGTAAGGCTCCCCTTTTTTATTAATCCTTTTTATTTTCTTCATTACCCTATTATATTATAAGTTAATTACTATTGAAAATACGATTATTATTAGCTTCGCCGATAATACTAATATTATTATAGTAGCTAAAATTATTAAGGAAAATTATTAAACATTTTAAATAGTATAGGATATTTATTTGGGTTAAGTAATTAAGAGAAGGATAAAATTCAAAGTAAATAAAATAGAATTTATATATTTTATACGGACGAAGGAATTAAGAATAGAAATTCTCTAAATTAGGGGAATTATATTTAAATTAATAGAATCGATTAAATTTTTTAAAGTTTAGTTAAATTGGAAATTTAATTATTGAATATACGTAGAAGTAGTAAAAAAAAAGATAATTATATAAACGAATATATTAATATAATTAATAATAAAGATTTAAGGTTATTTTTTTACGCGAACGAAGGAAATTTATATTAAATATATTCGGAATATAATTATATATAGAATATTAATTTTCTATTAGCCAACCGAAGTCTATAGTAAATTATAAGGGATAACGATTAAATTAGCCAAATATTAAATTAAATATTTGAATATTATTATTAAGGTATATAAAATTACGTTAATAAAGAATTTAGAAATAGAAACCTTTTATTTACCGTTCGACTTTTATTTTAATAAATAGGTTAGAATTTTTAAAAAAAGGTTCGCTTATACGAATTAAGTAGTGTTCGTCCAAGGGATTATAATTTAAATAATTAACCGTATTTAAATAAAGAGAATAAGAAGTCGGCTACCTGCCGATAAATTAAAAAGTAGTATTATTAAAATTAAATAGGCGGAGGAATAAATACCGATAGAGAAATTTCTAGCGATTATAATAGGTCCGTCCTTAATAACGAAAGTATTACCGTCCTTATTATAAATATTAAAATTAATTAATACGGATTATAAAAGGTAATCGGAAGAAATAACAATAAGAGAATAAGTATTACGCTATAATTACTAATTAGCAGCGGCAATAATTAAATTAGGCCGACGGTACGAATTTACTATCGCCGACTTTAACCCGAAATTTAGTAATAATATTATAAAATAGTATATAATCGGTACGAAACGAAAAAAGAAGAAAGCCTAATAACCGGAAGACGATAATAAATAGTACTTATTATTTAAAATGAAGAATTCCCTTTTTATTTAAGTAAAGACGGAAGTTATAAGCCTTTAGTCCTTCTTCTTCCGGAAGAAGGTTCCGGATATTATAACGCTAATCTATTTTTATAATGCGGGTAAAGAAATTTTTGCGTATATTATCCTAAATTATTTATAAATAGCCGATTATTAGATAACGGTAATCGATTAGCCGTAAACGAAAAAAAAATTCTAAATTTATTTAGACGATAGAATCCGAATTAAAAGAATCTTTTCGTAGGTATTACAATTTAGTAGATTAAACGAATACTATTTAATAATCGAATTAGAGGGAGAGTAGTATAATAAATTCGTATAATATTTATAAATACGTTCGATTATAATATTAGAATAAGAGAATATAGGAGAAATAGGAAGAGGAGGAATTAAATTATACTAATTATAATAGTTATTTAATTACGAAGGTAATACCGAAATAATTAACTAACATTCTTCGTAGGTAAGGAGTTTACGGAATATATTAAATATTAATTCTTAGTTTTTAATAATTTTATAGCGTTATTAAACCTAATTTTCGTTAGCCGGAAGGGGATTAATAGGGCTATTAATTATTATTAGGGAATTAATATTAGTATTTCTTTTATTAGAATTAAAAACGGGAATAGTAGAATAATCGGCTAAAAATATTTCGTAATATCCTTTATATTAGTAATCTTCGACCTTTATATTCCAATAACGAAGAAGGATATTAAGGTCGTACGGGAAATTGTCCGCGGTTAAGCGTTTATATATATCTTTAAAGAAATCGATATAAATATTATAGAAACGACGAATTAAGGGACTAATATTATTTTATGAATAGGATAAAATAATAATTATAATTTAGACAATATTATATTTATTATAATAATTTAACGGAATATTTAATATATATTTATATTAGTAATAGGATAAGTAGTATTTTATTTACCGGCGTTTTAAAGAATATTAAAGAAGAAAACGAAAAGAAAATTATAAGAGAAAATTTATTTTTAATATTAATATAATAAATATATTCTACGAAGAGTATACAGAATATAACTATATTAAAGGACGGGGTATTATAAATATAATTAGTAATTTTTAAATTATAATAAAGGTAAGGAATATAACGGATAATATTAACTAATATAATTAGCGGGGAGAAAGGGAAGTAAATATAAGGATAAGAAGGATTTATTAGCCGGGAGGAAGGTTAAAGGTAGGGTTAAAAGATAATATTTAAATAAGGGTTTAGAATTTAAATATTAAGGAAGAGGGGGGCGTAGGGGAATAGGAAAATTTAAGGGATAAGGAATTTATTATACCGACGAAGTCGATATTATATTTAATAGTATTATAATTAATATAAATTACGAAGTTTAGGGGGTTAGATATATAGCCGGGAGGACAATTAGGAATATAATTAGTAGAAGAGGACGCTATTTTAAAAGTTAATTAAATAAAGAAGAAAAGAAAATTCGAAAGATAGCAATAAAAAAAAGTTTTTATATAGAGGGAAAGAAGGGGCTTTTATATTTATATAAATTTTAATAAAAATATAGGAATTTAGGGGATAATAATAAAATAAGAATAAAAGTAAACGATAGGGAAGGGACGATTGTTATAAACGGTTTAGGAAGAAGGAATAGTATACGAAAACGGTATTTTAATTATTTTAATATTAAATTAAAAGTAGTAGAAGGGAAGTAGTTTATTTATTAAAGCGGTAGGTAAATATTGCTATAAATAGAATTGAAATAGAGTAAGCGCAATTTATTTACAATTAAAAGGAGTTAGCGGTTTTTATCCGACGGCGTTTATCGCCGTACGGTTTCCTCTAGAGAATTAGGAGAAGTACCCTATACTAATAAGGCGCTATAGATAAGTAGTGTAGGGAATAAGACTATTATTATTTATTCTTACCCTTCTATTACCCTTTTATTACCTTCCTATTACTTCCTTATTTCTTTAGTACTTCAAATTTTATCCGGTTGGCGGTTAGCGGTTGGCTATGCGCGGGGGGGGGGTCTTAATTAGGGGAGGAGATATAGGCACGCCGTAAAACGTACTATCTTTCGGGTCGCTATTAATGGGTATTCTACTACTACGGCGGGGTATCTATAAGGCGATTCGACTAGGGTACGTAGAATAAGCCGTATTAAACTCCTTTTTTTTTTGTATTTTAATTTATATATATATATATATTGTAAGGCTTAGTATAGTATTTTAATATTAGCTTTAAATAAGCCTATTTATATAGTTACTACGTATAATTTTAGGAATTAATAAAACTAATTTAGAATTAACTATTCTAGCTCGTTTAATAATTACTCTTTTAACTTTATATATAATTACCTATTTAATAAATAAATTCGTCTTTAATATAACTATTTTAATATAATTTAATATTTACTTTTATTCTTCTTATACTAACTCTAGCTCTAGTACTAATTCTAGTTCTAAGGAGGAATAAAATTCCTATTCTTTATTAGAAAAATATTTATATTATAAGGAAAGTATTAATTTTAGAGGGGGGGTAGGCTCTAGAAAAGGCGTTAATTTTAGAGAAGGTATAGAATATAAATTTAACTCTAAATTAAAGTTAGCGGGCGTTAGAAAGAATTTCCCTTTTATAAAAGTATAATTAATATACTTCTTTAAAATAGATTTTAAATTTAAAAATAAATATAGTAGAAGTAGGAATTATAGAGACGGTATATTTATTTTTAATTCTATATTTATAGCAGTATTTTTCCCTAATTTTAATTCTAAATCGGATAATAATTATATTTCCGGCTTAAGAAATAAAATTATTAATATAATTATTTAAATAAAGTTAAATATATCCTCCTCTACATTACTATTAAGTATAGAGGTAGCTATTTAAATATAATTAAATACTTCTTCTTCGCTTTTAAATATTATTTCCGAATTATTATTATAATTTACAGTATTAGAGCTGACCGGCTATTATACGCGTTTATACTTTATAACTTTAATAGAATTAAGAGCGAATTTATTAATATTATTTATTTCGTTGTAAAATTTATATTATTGTATATTCGGTTATAATCGAAAGAGGTTATTATAATTATTCTACTTAATAAATTTAATTTTCTTACTATTTTTCTTACCCTTATTACCCTTCTTTAATACTAGTATAGCCGCTTACTTTTTAAACGTTTTCTGAGTTTTAAGAAATTTTATAAATAAGGCGTACTTATTAGAAATAACTCTAATAGAATTCTTCGCGCGGCCTTTCTTCTTAATAATACAAAGATCCTTAAATCGAAAGTAAAAATCGTTTAAGTTAAGAAGCACTTTAAAATACTAGCGGGGGTAAACGTATAATAGTTTTAATACCTTATTTAAAATTAGCCGTTAAAATATAATATAGCGATAGGGCAGTCCAAATTGTAGAGGAACGCTATATTCTTTATTATAAAGAAGAAGGGGAGGGGGGTTTAATTATTACGCTATTAATTAATATTATTCAGTTTATCGATATTCGTAATTAATTATTTCTAATACAATATATATAATTTATAATAATAATTTCCCTAAATAAAGCCGGGTAATAAATTTGTATCGGTTATAAATTTAATTCGCAGCTAGCTTTTGGACGAAGGTAAGCTTCTATTTATTAACTATTTCGAAGACAATTTTAATTAATTTATAAATATTGCTATTACCGTTGAAAAAATAATTTTTAACGCTAAGGTTATTTAATTCGGCTGGCGAAATAACCCTAATACTAAAATTTCTATACTTTTTAATATAGTAATATACTTATTCATTTCTTTTAATAGAGAGTTAGTTTTTCTAAATATAATGAAGAAATAATTTCTAGGCTTTAAACTGCTTCTTTATATCCTCTTAAGCAATAAAGAATTCGCTTTCTATTTTATTATATATTATAAATTTAAATTGCTTTATAGCGCTATAAGGGTCGTTAGTAATTATAGTATCGGTAGTAGTAGTAATAATAATAGTTCTAATACGTATAGAAGTATAAAGACTATAATTTTAATTATTAAAGGGGATAGAAGTTACCTATTTATTAATACGTTCTTCGTTATTAGAATTATCGCTACTATTTTCTTCGTCGTCTTTACTATTATCTTTATCCTTATCGTTAACAGCCTTTACCTTATCTTTCTTCTACTTAAACTTAGCATTATAGAAAACGTTTTTAATAATATAAAATAAATAGAATTATTATTGGGTATTAAAAAAAGAATTTATTAAAAATTACTTTATTTCCTTACTTTTATTAGTAATAATAATAATTGGTTTAAATATGCCGTATCGTTCTTATATTTACTTAATAATATTAATAAGAAAGTCGAAACCCGCTTATATTTCGTAATTAATAATACTAAAGACGTAATTAAAAATAGTACTAATATTAGTAATATTAGAAATTTAATAAAATAGATAATTAAAATAATTAGTATTATAAGTATTATTAACAATTATAATTTCGTAGAACTATTTAATTATATTAATATATTATAGGAAGGTAAAGATAATATTAAGAAATTTGGTTTTATTATTTAGATTTATTTTTTATATATAATCGACTTCGTTGTTATTAAATACCTTTAAAAATATATTAATAGGAATATAATTATTAAAATTATATCGACGAAGGCTAGCGCGTACGTTATAAATATCTCGTTTCGTATATATTAATTCTATATATTTATTTCGTATAATAAATATAATTTTATAAGTCCGGATAGCGCTTAATTTCAATATATTTTCAATAGTTTCAAAGATTTCCGTCGTTATTTTACGGTATTAGGGGTAAGTAGAAGGGTAGGACGATTAAGTGTAATTATATTCTTAATATTTAAGGTTGTTATAGAGGTAAAAATACTAGAGTCCGTTACGGTTTTCTTTTTTAGCGAGAGTTTTCTACTTGTAACCGTATTTCTATAATACCGTCTTTCGAACCGTCGCCTTTAATTTACCCGGTTAACTAAAGCGGTTATAAATAAAATAATACCGTATATACTCGTTAATTAGAACTTTAGGCTTTATATTACGGCTATTCCGACGGTTAACCGTAAAGCTATAGTACTTTGCCCAATTATTAACCGCCTTATAAAATTCTTGAATCGTAGCGGTAGGGGATATAGTATTAGGGGGTAGATTAATAATTAAATTTCTATAATTTATAGTAATACCTTCTTCATTTAATTCTAATTCGGACTTTTAATCGGGATTATTTAATAAGATACGATCTTCGTAGAGGGGTTACGTAGAAAGAGTAAAGTTTAGAAATTTAAAGGGATCGCTATTGCTATTATTATTATACTCGTATTCGTATTCGTATTCGTACTCGTATTTATATTCGTATTCGTACTAATAAGGGAATTGTACATCGCTACCGTTAATGAATATATTAAGATTATTATTAAAAAGACTATCTATAAAGCCCTCCTATACTTCTTATACGAAAACGTCGGTATTACTACTATCCGAATTGTTATTTTCGATATAAGTAAGGTCGATAGGCGTATTTGGCGCCTAAGGCGGCATTTTAAAATTCGTATATACAATGCGCGCAGTATTGTAGAGCTTTAGGAAGTTAATAAATTAATTTAATAATTTTTACAATTGATATTTATATATATACGAGTAATTCTAGCTTATTCTAGTATTTATAGCTATTTTAATTATAAAGAGGGATTTGAAAGAAGGTTAGGTTGATAAAAAGCATACTCGAAATAACTAAGTCTAAAGATAGGGTTCGTACGTAGGCTGGTGAATAGGGGATCTACTAGTTGGTAGGGTTTGGTATTATCTTTTACGAAAGGTTGGCGTATTATAACGGTCCTATTAAAATAAACCGTTCGAAAATTATAAATGCACCTATAACCCTAACCCAATTGGGGCCCAAATAAGGATTGGGGCCGCTCTATCCAAAGGCTGGTGCCGCCCCATCAAATGCCAATATTTCTATACGAAATGCAGATTTAAATTTATTTCCCTTAAACGCGCGTAGCGCAATAGTGAGGTATAATAAACTATTACGGGGCGAGGTATTGTTGGGGGTAGGGTAGGATATACGTTATTGTACGAAGGAGAGGAAAGGAAGGATACGTGCGGAGGACTGGCTATATGGGCGAGAGCCCTGGAAGGCTAGTCCGTGCGCGTATATGACCCTGTACGTGACTGTGCCATAACTCTGGGCATGGTACATCTAAGGGTCGGTGCAGGGTGGGCATGTTACAGGCTAATCCTGTGATATTAAGTACGCGAACGGGCTTTAATTATAATATTGTAAATAAAACGATTGTAGGCGAGGGCGATGTTGCGGAATACTGGGACCGAGGCGAGCGTAAGGGCGTAATTTATAGTATAAGTAGAAGGGGAGCGGGTATTAGGATTATTATTAAAATTTATAAATACTTTAGCGAAGGTATTGTAAATTCAGTTACTTAATTCGCGGGGTTAGTAGTTTGAAGGGCGCCGATAGCGGTTATTGTAATAAAGGTGTCGGTAATAACCCGTAGCTAGTTTATTATTAATTATGAAATTAATATAGGTATGGTTATTATTTAAATATATTGTTTTCAATAATAAGTAAGAAAGGAAGAAAGAAAGAAGGTTAATACTTATTATTTAGTTCGAATTTTAATGTTTATGACCGAGTTTTTATTTGCCCCGCTTGTAAATAGGTTGAGTCTTTAATTGCGGGTGGGATTAATTGTGGATACGATTTGAATAGTTTTTTCCTATGTTAAATATAGATTTGAATTTATTTCTTTTAAGCGCGCGTAATGCAATAGTAAAGTATAATAAACTATTACGGGGCGAAGTACTATTGGGGGTAGGGTAAAATATATATTGTTATGCGAAAGAGAGGAAAGGAAGGATGTATACGGAGGACTAATTATATAGGCGAGAACCTTGCAAGCTAGGCCGTGCGCGCACATGACCCTGCACGTAACCGTACCATACCGATGGGCATGGCGCGAGTGTAGGGTGGGCATGTCATAGGCTAATCCTGTGACATAATTACTAATTAATATTTATCGACGAAAATGCAAACGAAGAGAAATACCTTATCTATTTTATTAATAATTATTTCTAACTAAATATTTATACTATAACGCGAAACTAATTAACTTAGTTCGCCGGGCAAAACGGCGGCCGGGGAATTAATAATATTAATTTCTATCGGAAATTTAGCGGGAATAGGCAAACCGGCCTTGCTACTACTACTACTATCCGCCGGTCTAATACTATTATCCTTTTTATTAACTTTAACGATTGTATAATAGCCGAATATATTATATTTAAAAATAGTTAAACCGGAAGAGTAAAATATTATTAGGAGCGTTGCATTAATATTGTCTTCTTCGAAATAAGTACGTATAGCGCTAAGGAACGTACCCGCGTAGTAGCGGAACTAGAAGTGAATACCGACGTCGAAAATTATATTTCCGTTACGGAAAAATATAATAACGGACGTTATAATCTATATAATATTCCAAAAATTACGTAAACTGGCCGGGACTTATAATATATATTTAAAATAAGCGAAAGGGTACTAAGTGGTAATAGAACATATTTAAATATATTAATAAAGAACGTAGGAAGCGGAAAGAATAGAATTTTACCCTTTATCCAATAAATATTTTCGCTAATAATATAATAAACTTTAACGAAATTAGGGTAAACGAAATGAATAATAATTTCGGTAAATTAAACGCTATACCCGAAATAAGGTATTAAATAAGCGAAATTAAACGAAATTAGGGAAATATAGTATAAAGAATAAAATATTTTTATTAATTAACTTTGAAAAAAAAAAATTAAAATTGCCCAGGAAGGAACGACGCCGAAACCGGAAACGCCGATTTCTGGTCAGGAAGTGCTCTAAAACGAAAATTAATAATAGTAATCGATTTAGGAGGGTTATTTACCCCCTCTACGATATCCTGCGACGACTGTAGCGATAGCATTGAACCGTCGTTGCTAATAACGATTAATAGAAGTGCGAGTGGGTTCGAAAATAGCGTCTATAACCCCTTCGGAAGTATTTTAGGATATAACGACCCTAACGCCGCACTTATTATAAAGATTTCGGAAAAGACGGAGGAAGATAATAAATTTATAAAGAGATTTATTGCTATAGCGAATAAAATTATAAATTACGCCGCTGTATCGACCGACGATTGTCGCTAGGTTCGAAAGTTCTTTTTCGAGTTCGCGAAAATTTCTACGAAGAAAAGTAGGTTTAAAATGCCTAAAGTAAATAAGGCCGCCGAAGCCTAATTTATTATTAGGAAGGATATTAACGATTTGAAGAAGTTTATTTCGAAGGAAATAAAGAAAGACGTTTAAAAGGCGTCGAAGAAATAGGTTAATATTATTCGGAAATTGTTAGATAAAATTAATATTACTTTTTACTATTTATTTACTATTATTATTAAGAAATTTATTCCTTCTAACTACGAATGTTAATTTATTATTAAGGGGGTTTAAATTGCCGCCGAATTTACTATATATTCGAACGATAATATAAAATAGGCCGTCGAAAGCGCTTTAAAAGAGAGTTCGTATAAAGTAATTTACGCGGTTATTAAGATGGTAATGAGCGGAGACTATATAATTATTTTCGACGAATTAATTAAGGATTAGTATTAAAAATATTAAATTTAAATTAAAATAATCTTTAGAAAAGAAGCTATTATATTTTTAAATATTGTAGCTATTTTAATTAAAGGAATCCCGTAGGCTAATATTGACGCGAAATAATTTAAATTAATTATATAAGAAATAAGGGCGAAGAATAAAGAAGTAGAAATTATTTAGGCTAAATTTTAGAAGAAATACGAAGGGGAGGAAAGAAGAATATTTTTAATAGAAGTTACGATTATAAAGGCTATAATTTTCCTTTAAAAGAATTTTTTCCTCTAAAATAGTAGCGTATATGTATACGAACCGTTCTAAATTATAGTTTCCGCCTAATAATATTTTAAATATTAGTATTTCGGATATATAGTAAAATTCTATCGTTAGGAGGACGCTTATAATTATTATAGTAAAATTAAATATGAAGGGTTGTATATAGGAAAAGAGAATTATTTTTCGAATAAAAATAATTCTTTAATTTTTTATAAATTATATAGGAAGTTGGGGTATTTCGCCTTTAATAAAAAGAGGTGCCCGTTTGTAAGAGCGGCCTATATAAAGGTATTTATTGATTACGTTAAAAGGTTTTACGGCTTTATTATTTATAAAAGATTGGCTAAATTAGTATTAGAATCAATAATAGAGCTAGAGGAGGACGTTATAATTTTTAACGCCCCCTTTAATTCCTATTTAATTACGACTTTAGAGAGATTATTTATAAGAAGAGGAAAAAGAGGCCGTTTTAAGAAAATTAGAAATAGTTTTTAGCTGAAACTTATAAGTATAAATTTAATAAACGTTTATATTCGCTTTTAAAGTACAAACAACTATACTCGTACTAATTCTATTATTATTACGTTTTTAGCTATTATTATTACTTTTAAAGAAATAATATTTTTTTAACCTATTATTAAATTAGAAAGAAGTTTCTTATAGGGTAATTAATAATTTAGTTGAAAATATTTTATTAGAATGTAGGGAAATTATACGAGAGAGGGAAAATACTATTTAAATAAGAGGAGATTTATAATATTGTAGTAATTTAAGAATTAGGTAAGAATTTAAATAGGGATATTTACCGGCCGAAGGGTAGTAAATATTATAGTGTCGATTATTTAGAGAAGGGTAGAGCGGTAATTTATATAAATAAGAAGTGGAATTTAAAGGATTTAGATTTCTAGGTTAGGAAGGATTGGGCCGCGGCGATATTAAAGAATTTATAAGAACCGATAACCGTTTATTTTATTTATTCCCCTATTTTCCCTTAAAGTACGCCGGAATATTAGTAAGGGTTTCCCCTTTTCGAATTCTTCGAAGAGAAACCCCCGGCTAGCTAATATATAGCCGTAGGGGATTATAATTTCTATTACTCTAATTAGGATTTAGAGAATAGGATTAGTTTGGGCGCTATAAGGTTGTTTACGTAGGTACGGCGATAGAAGTTTAGCCTTATTACCCCCTATAGAAAATTAACGAAATTTAGAAATACAATTAGAAGAGAGAAAAATAGAATAATCGATTATATATAAATTTTATAGGGTATTAAAGCCGAATATTAAGGAGTATAACGATACGGGTAAATAGGTTCGGACTATTATCCTTAAAAAATTTAAATTTAAGTAGGAAAAAGAAATAAGAAAGCGGAAGTAGAAGAAAAGTTTAATTAAAATTTAATAAATATAGAAAAAATATAGGAAATAGCGGAAAAAAGAATATTAATCCTAGAAGGGATTAAAACGGTAGAGGAATTCGAATTAAGATTTAATAAATTCGACGGTAAATTCGTTAGTATTATAAAAGAATTCGTCCTATATTAAAAAAAAGGTCGGAGAAAATAAATAGATTAGTAGAATTTAGAATATAAAATAATAATGAAAGAAGTACGGCGGAAATAGTAGGTTTAATTTAGGAATTAAACGCTTTTAAATTAAAAAGAATTTATAGAGGCGGCGATAAAAAAGAAGAAATTTATTACGAAAATTTAGAAAACGAGGTAGTATAATTATATTATAAGCGCGTTAAAAGATTTAAATAAATTTTAATTATTAGAGAAGTAGATTAAAATACGAAACTATTATTTAGTAAATCTGTTAAAATTATTACCCTTTAAATAAAACGAGTGGGCGAACGAAGTTGAAGATTATAGTAGTAAGGTAAATATTTTTGCCGATTATTTCTTTTCGAAAGTAGAGGTTCCGATAGGCTATTTATTAAATTAGATTTAATTATTAGACGGCGATATTTTAATATTTATTAATAATTTAGTTATTGAAGAGGATATTCGGGAAATCTTTTCGAAGATAGTGTTTAATAAGGTATTAGGTATCGACTAGTTTTTAAATAAGTTTCTAAAAATATACGGGGAATTATTTAAGTAGGTAATAGCAGCTTTCGCTATAGCGAGCCTCCGGTTCGGATATTTCCCCTAACGGTTTAAAAATATAAAAGTAATTATTTTTAAAAAATTTGGAAAAAGTACTAAATAATAAAATTAGTGGGGGTATAGTAATTTATATTGCTTCTAAATAATATTGGAAAAATCTTCGAAACCTTTATAGTTAAGAGGTTAATATAAATAGTAAAAGAATATAACCTCTTCCCGGAAAGCTAAATAAATAACCGGGTAAATTGTTTAATTAAGTTTGCCGTCCGAGTAATTACTAATGCGGTTTATATAATATAAGAATTTAAGGCCGTAACGTCTTTTATACTTTTCGATTTAAAGGGCGTATTTAATAGAATTAATTATAGGTAATTCTTATATATATTATAAGAAATATAATTCCCGAAATAGATTTTTTAATAGGTTAATAACTTTGTTACCGGAAGAAAAGGTTTTCTTTTCTTCGATAATAAAACTTCTTAACTTTATAATATCGTAGTAGGCGTATTATAAGGCTCCCCCTTTTTACTAATCCTTTTTATTCTTTTTATTACTTTATTATACTATAAATTAACTATTATTTAAAATATAATTACCGTTAGCTTCGCCGATAATATTAATATTATTACGGTAATTAAAATTATTAAAGAAAATTATCGGACGTTCTAAATAATATAGGATATTTATTTAAATTAGGTAATCAAAAGAGGGATAAAGTTCGAAATAAAGAAAACGGAATTTATATATTTTATATAGATGAAGGAATTAAAAACGGAAATTCTCTAAATCGGAGGAGTTATATTTAAATTAATAGAATTAATTAAATTCTTTAGGGTTTAATTAAATTAGAAATTTAATTATTGAATATACGTAGAAGTAGTAAAAAAAAAAAAATTATATAGACGAATGTATTAATACGATTAACGGCGAAAATTTAAAGTTATTTTTTTATACGAGCGAAGGAAATTTATATTAAGTATATTCGGAGTACGATTATATATAAAGTATTAACCTTCTATTAACCGACCGAAATTTATAGTAAATTACGAGGGATAACGATTAAATTAGTTAAATATTAAATTAAATATTTGAAAATTATTGCTGGGGCGTATAAAATTACGTTAATAAGGAATTTAAAGACGGAAACCCTTTATTTACTATTCGACTTCTATTTTAATAAACGGGTTAAAATTTTCGAAGAAAGATTTACCCGTACGAATTAAATAAGGTTTATCCGAAGGATTATAATTTAAATAATTAATTATATTTAAATAAGGAGGGTAAAAAGTCGGCTACCCGCCGATAAATTAAAAAATAATATTACTAAAATTAAGTAAGCTAAAGAATAGGTATTAACGGAGAAACTTCTAGCGATCGTAGTAAGTCCGCCCCTAGTAATAGGGGCGCTACTACCCCTATTATAAATATTAGAACTAACCGCTATAGACTATAAGGAATAATTAAAAGAAATAATAATAAGAGAATAAGTATCGTATTATAATTATTAATTAATAATAGTAATAATTAAATTAGGCCGATAGTACGAATTTATTATCGCTAACTTCAACCCGAAATTTAATAATAATATTATAAAATAGTATATAATTAGTACGAAACGAAAAAAGAAAAAAGCCTAATAATTAGAAGACGATAATAAATAATACTTATTATTTAAAGCGAAGAATTCCCTTCTTATTTAAATAAGGATGGAAATTATAAGTTTCCGGTCCTTCCTCTTCCGGAAGAAGGTTCCGGATATTATAATATTAATTTATTCTTATAATATAGGTAAAGAAACTTTTATATATATTATCCTAAATTATTTACGAATAGCCGACTATTAAATAATAGTAGCCAACTAGCTATAAACGAAAAAAGAATTCTAAATTTATTTAAACGACGGAACCCGAATTAAGAGAATCCTTTTATAAATATTATAATTTAGTAAATTAAATAAATATTATTTAGTAATCGAATTAGAAAGAGAGTAGCGCGATGAATTTGCGTAGTATTTATAAATACGTTCGATTATAATATTAGAATAAGAAAGTACGGGAGAAATAAGAGGAGGAGGAATTAAATTATATTAATTATAATAATTACCTAATTATAAAAGCGGTACCGAAATAATTAATTAATATTCTTCGTAGGCGAAGCGTTTATAGAGTATATTAAATATTAATTTTTAATTTTTAATAATTTTATAACGCTATTAAATTTAATTTTTATTAATTAGAGGGGGACCGGTAGGGCTATTAATTATTATCGGGGAATTAATACTAATACTTCCTTTACTAGAGCCGAAAATAAGAGTAGTAGGATAATTAACTAAGAATATTTCGCGATATCCCTTATATTAATAATCCTCGACCTTTATATTCCAATAATAAAGAAGGATATTAAAGTTGTATAGGAGATTGTCTACGGTTAAGCGCTTACGTACGTCCTTAAAGAAATCGATACAAACGCTACGGAAATAACGAATTAGGAGACTAATATTATTTTAAGAGCGGGATAAAATAATAATTATAATTTAAATAGTATTATATTTATTATAATAACCTAACGGAATATTTAATATATATTTTGTATTAGTAATAAGATAAATAGTATTCTATTTACCGGCGTTTTAAAGAACGTTAGAAAAGAAAACGAAAAGAAAACTATAGAAGGAAATTTATTCTTAATATTAATATAATAAATATATTTTATAAAGAGCGTACGGAATATAATTATATTAAAGAATAGGGTATTATAAATATAATTAATAAATTTTAAATTATAATAGAAGTAAAGAATATAGCGGACGACGCTAATTAATATAGTTAATAGGGAGAAGGGGAAATAAATATAAAAATAAAAAGGATTTATTAATTGGGAAGAAGGTTGAAAATGGGGTTAAAAATTAATACCCGGATAAAAGCTTAGAATTCGGGCGCTAAAGAAGAGGGGAGCGTAAAGGAACGGACGAATTTAAAGGATAGGGAATCTATTATACGGACGAAATTAATATTACGCTTAACAATACTACAATTAATACGAATCGCGAAGCTTAAGGGGTTAAATATATAGTTAGAAGGATAGTTAGGAATATAATTAATAAAAGAAGACGCTATTTTAAAAATTAATTAAATAAAGAAGAAGGGAAAATTCGAAAGATAGCGGCGGGGAGGAGTTCTTATATAAAAGGAAAGGAGGGGCCTTTACGCTTATATAAATTTTAGTAGAGTCGTAGGAATTTAAAGGATAGTAACGAAGTAAAAATAAGGGTAAACGATAGGGAAAGGACGATTGCTATAAGCGGTCTAGGAGGAAGGAACGGTATACGAGAGCGGTATTTCGATTATTCTAATATTAGATCGAAGGCAGTAGAAAAAAAGTAACTTATTTACTAAAGCGGTAGGTAAGTACCGCTATAAATAGAATTGAAATAGAGTAGGCGCGATTCATTCGCAACCGAAAGGAGTTAATAATTTTTATCCGACGGCGCTTATCGCCGTATAGTTTCCTCTAGAGAATTAGGAGAAGTACCCTATACTAATAAGGCGCTATAAATAAATAATATAGGGAATAAAACTATTATTATTATTTGAAAAAAAAAGAGGGGTTATAGTATAAAATATTGGGTAAAAGAATAATTAATTCTATAGTAATAAGAATAATAGGGGAGGCGGCGGGGGAAGTTATGAAATCTAAGGACGGGGAAAAGAAATTAAAGGGTTTAAAAGAATAAACGTTAATAAAAAAGCCGAAATCGTCGTAAAAGTAAGGGAAGCTATCGTAGAAAATGGTTAACGCAACGAAGGAAAGAAGGAATTTAGGAATTTAGAAGAAAATAAGAAGTTTAAATAAATAAAAAGAGAAGCCTTTATACGAATATAATACGAAGTAGAACATTTAAATTTAGTATTTTCGTTGGGAGAAATAGTAAAATAAGATAAATTGCAAATAGGAATAATATAAGTAGAAATAAAAAAACGAGGGAAAGAGGAAGGAACGGTACTTTAAATATTCTAATAATAGGATTAAGAGCAAATTATTCGCTAGAGCGGTAAGGTATATACTGCAATAGCTAGAAATTGGAAGGAGCGGTCGCAATTTAATCGCAGCCTTACGTAGCGGGGGTTTTAATCCAGCGGCGCTTATCGTCGCAAAGTTTCGCCTACCGAAAACGAAGAGAAGGACCTCATGCCAGATTAGCGCTGTATTTAGATATAGCTAAGGAATAAGACTATATTATTTTTCCTTTCTTATTACTTTATTATATTTAAAAGTTAAGAATTTTAGTAGATCCGCCGGGTAGTAATTTCGGAGTCGGACCCAACATTCTAATAATTATAATTAATTAGGATCCTTCGAAGTATTATTAATATAATTATATTATACCGCTATTTATACCTTTGAAATTAATTATCGCTTCTTTATCGCCGCCTCTATATATTCCGTCTACTAATGAAATATTCAATTACTAAATTAAGCCTACTATTTCCTTCGTACATTTTTTGTTACTTCTTTATATTTTAAATTCTATTAGTCTATTCGTTTCCCTCGATTCTTCTTCCAATAGAAAATAAATTCTTCTACGATATTCGTTAATTTTCTATTAAACTGGTTAAAATCTAATTTAATATTTTCTATCGTTTCTATCCGTTCTGGAATCGGAATTTTTTTTATTACTACCTCCCTAACCTTCTCTATATTTATAAGATTCTAATTATATCCTCCTTCCTCTTCTACTTTCCTACTTCGTTATCTTACGTAAACCTAAACTTCTTAAAAGTAATAATCCGAACCGGTTTATTTATATTGTTACGCTCTTTAATATTATATATTAATACTAACAAAAATCTATACGTAATCGATCGTTCTATTTTTTTCTCTTTAAATTATATTTCTAAACTTTCTTAATTCTCTTCGTAAAATTAATAAATTTATCCCCTAGCGTCGTATTTACGTAAGCAACCTCTTAGCGCCCAAATTAATTCTCAATTTAAAATCCTAATCGGGATAAAAAAAATTAAAATTCCCGATAGTTATTTAATAGCTTTACAATAACCGCCTACCTATTAATTTTAAGATAGGCGAACCCTATTAGTATTCTAACATTCTTATAATAAAAATAGGGGAATAAGTAGAATAAACGGTTACTAATTTTTAAAAATTCTTAAACGTCGCTACTACCCAATCCCTTCCAAAATAGAAATTTAAATCCTAAATGATAATAATAGTCTTATTCCCTATGCTACTTATTTATAGCGCCTTATTGGTATGGGGTACTTCTCCTGGTTCTCTAGAGGAAATTGTACGGCGATAAGCGCCGTCGGATAAAAACCGCCAACTCCTTTCGGTCGCAAATAAATCGCGCCTGCTCTATTTCGATTCTATTTGTGGTGGTGCTTACTTACCGCTTTAGTAAATAAAATTAATATAAGGTAAAGTCGTTAAGCGTTAGAATTAGCGGCGTATAATTTTAATATTAAATACCGGGTAGGGAAATTAAATCCGGTAGACGGGTTATCGAAGAAATTGTAATTGTATAAAGTAGTAAACGTATTGGAAGATAGCTATCCGTTATTAAAGGTATTCGAAGAAGGAAAAGCGAAGGGTAGAACAATAAAGGAGGGTTCTATATTTAAAAGAGACGTTAGGAGGGTATTATTAGTCGGGAAGGAAATATAAAAGGTAGTAATAAAACAGAGGGAATAGAACGAAGACGGCGGAAAAGACAAATTAATACAGGGATTAAAATAGGAAAACGATATTCGGGAGTAGAAAAGAAGGAAGTGTAGAGAATATACTAACGAGAGCGAACTTGAAGAAACGTCGAAAAAAAAGGTAAAATTCGCGGACGAAGATACGGCATTTGATGGGGCGGCACCAGCCTTTGGATAGAGAGGCCCCAATCCTTATTCAGGCCCCAATATTACAGGTCTTGGCGTGAAACTTTGCAGTAATTTATTATTTACATGGTAATTTCGAAAGTGTTACACATACACTCAAACCTCCTGCGCACGGACCGTGGAGGTAAACACTAGCCAAAACATCACCAGATGTGCCCCTTTTTTGAAAAAACATCAAGGATTTGAAAGAAGGTTCGAAATGGCTAAGTCTAAACTCTAAAGATAGGGGTTGTGCGCAGGCTGGTGAATGGGGGATCCACTGGTTGGCTGGGCTTGGCACTGTCACGATGGGGCATCCATTGGTTGGCTAGGCTTGGTACTGTTACAATAGGGGATCCACTGGTTGGCTGGGCTTGGTACTGTCTTTTACGAAAGGTTGATGTATCATAACGGTCCAATTGAAATAAACAGCTCGAAAAGTACATGTACACGTATAACCCTAACCCGATTGGGGCCTGAATAAGGATTGGGGCCTCTCTATCCAAAGGCTGGTGCCGCCCTATCAAATGCCCGAAGATACCGCTATTAAGAAAAGGAGGACGAATAGTACTATTATTAGGCAAATAAGCGCGTACGCTATTATTATAAAAGTAAAAAAAGAGGAAGAGCTATTACCACTATTAAACTAATAAATAATAAAAGTATAAAAGGAAGATCCGTTCATTTTAGAAGAAATGTAGAAAGAATTAAAGAAAGGGCGTAGAATAGAAAATTAAAAAATAGGGGAAAATAGAATTTTACGTTACAATTATTAGATTTACGTCTTAAAGCGCCTACGTATAGAATTTTTATATACTTACTATAATAATACTACTACCGGCTATTTAAAATAATAGAAAACCCTTAAGAAGATTAGTTAATTCTATTATTAACTGACTATCGCTATTAATATCGAAATATACGTACGCTAATACTTAATTTATTAAAAAACGAAGCTATAAAACTATTAATTTTATAAATTTTTAATATTTTTACCCGTTCTTACCGTCCTTTAGTAAAATATTTCCTACAATTTTATTATTAAACTATTACCGTTATACAATTTTATATTAAATTAAATTTATAACGCCATTTTAATTATTATAGACCGGTTTATTAAATTCGCCTTCTATATTTTAATATAGAAAATTATTAATACTAAATAGTTCGCTTATATTTTCTAGTAGTACGTTTTTTAATAATTTAATTTACTTGATTCTATTATATCCGACCGGGGCAGTCTTTTTATAAACCTTTTCTAAAAGACTTATTGCGAATTCTTGGAGATTTAGCGCCGCCTTAGTATTGCATAGTACCCCTAGACGGACGGCTAGACCGAACGCTAGAATTAAAACTTCGAATTTTATCTTCGTATTTTTTATAATTTAGAGTAAAGTAATTGGGTAGAGAAATTAGTATTAGCGTAGTAGACGTACAATAATTATTTTTATATTATTATTGCAAAATCCCTATCTAAATTACTATTCGGGTATTATTTACGAAGGCTAGTTAATTTAAAGAGAGGCCGAAGAAACGTATTATTTAACGCTATTACCGATTGTATTAAAGAATTTATTTAGAGTCGTACTAACGTTATCGAAGCGCTAAAGGGGGTTAATAAGGGGTATATAAAGTAATATAATAAATTGTATATAGTTAAAGAATTCGAAATAAGAAATTAAATTTTGATTAACGTTAAAAATATTAAATAGAAGTATTTAAATCGGAAATTATCGGATAAATTCTTAGGGCCTTTCTATATTATTAAAGTAATTAGCGATAAAAAGATAATATATTGCCTAAACTTCCCTAATTATTATTATATCTACTTAATATTTTCAATCGCTTTACTAGAGTTATACTACGGTAATTTAATAATAGTAATACCCTAGGGCGAAATAGTAAATATTAAAGGAAATAAAGAATAGTATAAAATTAAAAAGATTATAAAATATATTAGTTTAGGAAAGAATTAGTAATTCTAAATAAAATAGAAAGGGTATTCGGAAAATAAAAACGAATAAATACTACGAAAAAATTTAAATTACCCGGAATTATTAGTAGAATATAATGAGTAGAAATAATAGCGGAGACATTCGAAGGGAGGCTTAAAAATTAGGGTAATAAGGATTAATCAAGTAAATAGTAAGAATATAACCGCTATCGCCGCTATTAAAAAGAAATATTTAGATAAGGGATATAGATTATAAAAAAATGTAAATTATAAAAGATATAAATTATAAAAGATATAAGCCGTTAAAACGTAAATTGTAGAAGGAGTAAGCCGTAAGAGACGTAAACTGTAAAAGATATTTGCCGCAAAAAAAACGTAAGTCGCAAAAGATGTAAGCTATAGAAGACGTAAGCTGTAAAGCCGCAAGATATTAGGGTTATAGGGGGAATAAAAAGAATTGGGGAATTAAAAGGATATATTAAAGAAAGTTAGAGCCGGCGAACTGAAAAAGATAGTAGCGTACCCGAACCCGCTATTTTAAAAGCTATAGTAATAAAAGAAAATTAGGGAAGGTAATAAATTAGGAGGTATAAAGGTACGCCGATAATCTTATCCTTAACCTTTTTCTATTTAATTATATTTATTCCCCTTCCCCTTTTAAAAAAGGGTTAGATTACCGAAAAGAAGAATTAATAATATAAACGTCAATATAAGAGTCGAACTTATTACTTTAGAAATTATACCCCTACTATGTATAACTATTACGCCTATTGATAATTTTCGTATTTAAATTTCTCTATAATTATTAATTACTATTAGTTTAATAATAGTAGCGGCGTTATAATTTCTAATTGTAAGGGTACTAATAAAAATTAAAATATTATTAATATAAAGTTAAGGAGAAGTAATTGGAAGTAGTAAACGGCGGACGTCCGTATAAACGGCTAATATAAATTAAAGGATATTATCGAAGGTAAGCGTAAATGTACTAGCCGTAGAGAATTTAAATATATCGGTAATAAGGGCGGGGTTAGTAATAGGGGTAGCGTTAAGGAAATTAAGATTAAAAGTGCTTACTACTTAAGGGGCTATTTAATTAGGGTTAATATTACGGAACCTATATTAAATATATTAAATTACCTTATAATTAATTAATTCGCTAAATTCTTAAAGGAAGACGTAAAGCTATTTATAAAGAATATAAATATTAATATAAAATTTAATAGTATAGCGACGAAGGATTTTAATAATTATAATACTAACGAGAATAACTATATTAAATTTAATAATAATATACGCCGATTCCTAAAAAGTATAGACTAAATTGTAAAATATAGGAGGGAAGTCGCAAAAACGATTACTAACGTTAGTTTAATAGTAATTCAAATACTACGTAAGACGGTCAATTAGAAAAATAAAAGAAAAAAGGGATTAGGATTAGAAATTAGAAGATTGTAAAATAAAAAAGGGAACTTATAAATCGGAACGCAAATATATTTAACTACTACTTCTATTATAATAATAATAGGGGTACCGAAGGGTAGGACTACTATAGCGTCTATAATATTCTAAATAAATTAAGTATAAAGGGTTTTACGGATATTATTAAACGAAAAGTAAGAATAGGATTAATAAGATAAATAAAGGGGAAGACTTATTTAGTATTAATATAGAAAGTAGCGAACTAATAAGTATAGAAAAGTTACCGGTAGGTAATAGAAAGGGTAATTATATTATTAATAATAATATACTAATTAATAACGTATATAAAAAAGAGAAAAGAGGAAGGGAAAAAAAAGGGGAAGGAGGATAAATTCTTATAGAAGAATTAAGAGGGTATAATTAAAGGAATTCGAAGTAAGGCTAAAAACAAACCAAATAATTAAAAGGGTACGTAAGGAAATATAAATAAGAAAATAAGACGATAAAGGATAGAAGATAAAGCAAAAAGGTAGATAAAGGGCGAGGCTAAAAGTTAAAATAAAAAGGATTGGACGATAATAAAAAATAAGGAAACGGGGAGAAGGAAATAAAATGATAGAAATTAAAAAATAAAGCAAAAAGGCGGGTCGAAAACAAAATAAATAAGCGGGATAAGAGGAAGAAGGATTAATAAGGGGTAAGCCTTTAAAATTAAAGGTGGCAATATTATAATAAAAAAGAAGGTATAGCGTTCAGAGGTAGAAAAAAACCGGTATAATTATAAGCGCCGGCTAATAATATTAGTAATAAGCTACTTCGGGGGAAGGATAAAAACGGGTTATAAATAGAAGATTCAACTATAAGAAAAAGATCGCCGGATTAAGGGTTTAAATATAGAAGTTTCTAGGATAGAAATTTATAAGGGGGGGATTCGTATTAAATCGCTAAGGACCTATCAATTAACTAGCTTCGTAAAAGTTCGGAATAAAATATTGGAAGGTAGCGAATTATTCTAATTAGCGCTATATTGTAGCGTCGGACAACGGTAGTACCGCTCCGGCCTCAGCTACTACAAAATTAAAGGAGTAATACTATAAATAGCTATTTCCGTTAGCTCTAGAGTAGAAAAATTAGGTTTCAATTCATCTCTTACTCTCCCCCCTAACTTAGCTTCCCTACGTGCTTGCCCTGTCCGTAGTCACCTCGACCTACCTACCTCTACCATCCTGACAGAATATAATAACTTTTACCGTTACTACCTTTATAAAAATTATCCCTTTCTCTTCGTTCCTGTCACAGGTTGACATTGGCTATATAGTAGTGCATTCGGAGTTGTGTCTGCAAGCACAACATCTATTCATCTTTTGGCCTTTGGCCGACTAGGCAAATGCACTCCTAGTCCGTGATAGTATGTTGTGCTTAAACGGTAGGTTCGATTCCCGGCCGGGGCATTTTCGAAAACGATTTTGGATTAGTAGAGCACAGCTCCTAAAGATAAATCGTACGAAAAAAGAAGCCCTAGGTATCGACCTATTGGAAAATGTTCAACTGAGCCGAAAGTTGCATTTTCAGGTGGTGTTATATAGTTATCGTACGGCGATAAAATCCTTCGCGACATTGTCGCCTCCGTTGGGGGACGGAGCCTTATCTTAATATCTTCGATATCGCTTTAAGGGAAGGTAGTGTCACAGGTTGACATTGGCTATATAGTAGTGCATTCGGAGTTGTGTCTGCAAGCACAACATCTATTCATCTTTTGGCCTTTGGCCGACTAGGCAAATGCACTCCTAGTCCGTGATAGTTCCTTCTCTTCTAAAATTTCGCCCTAATAATCTCGGCTTCCTTATTCTACTCCTTTATAAATTAAATAATTTAGTCCGTACTTATTTCGCTAAAACCAATTTAAAGGATGGCTTTAATTAAAACCGGAATAGTAATAATAGTAATTTCTACTCTTTTTCCGAATAGATTCTTTATTTAAATTTAATTTTTAAAATACTAATTGCGTATCGTTTCGTCGAAAGTAATAATATAATTACCCGTAATTTCATTTTAATAATAGCTCTAACTACCTTCTTCGGATTATTTAGGATATTAATAATATATTATTTAATATTATTATTCGACTATATTATTTTATTAATAAAAGAATTAACCTTTTGAATTGTAAATTAATATTCGAACCTATTTAATATAAAATAGAGGGGGGCAATAAGAAATTAAGGGGTAATAGTAATAATAGCCTTACCGGAGGTTACTACTCGAATAATAATTATAATTTACTTCGGCGTTAATATTATACTTTTCTTAAATTCTATAAAAATCTCCTTTTTAAAATCGTAGAATTCCTTCCTAATAGCTGTAAAACTATTTCTAAATTTATCTACTTCAAATAATAAAAACCCACTTTTCTATACGTAAATTTTTACAATATCGAAAATTAATTTTCGAATTTAAATATAATCCTCCTCTATAATAGCAGTATAGTCCGCGGTTTTATTCATTCGGATAATATATATCTTTATTATTTTATTATCTTCCTAAGGCTTTTTCATATTTGTAGAAGCGAGCGCTACGTCGGGGTCGTTATAATTTGAAAAGCTTACGAAGGGGTTATAAACGTTATTTTCGAGTCCGCTAGTACTACTATTAATTACTACCGATAACGACGACTCAATACCGTCGTTGCGTACGTCGTACAATATCGTAAGGGGGGTAAAAGACCCTTACGAGTCGATTGCCGTTGTCGTTTTTCGTTTTGGAGCACTCTTCGACCAGAAACCGGCGTTTCTGATTTCGGCGTCGTTTTTAGGCCTCAGCTTATTTATTTAATTACTTTATTATCCTTCTTTAATTTAATTACTTATTAATTAGTCCGGGGCGTAGAGTTTTTAATAAGCGCTAAGTAAGAGGGCGGAGCTTTTTAATTAATCAATTAAGCCTTCGCCTTTTTAATACGTTAATATTTAGGGTTAGGCCTAATTTAGTTAATTAGGGCCGGGGGGTTAAATATTCCCTTACTAAGAAATTAAAAGAAAGTAGTCGGGTTCGATCCTAGGGGGGAAAGGGAAAAGAAAAAGCGGTGGAGAAAATAAAACTATTTTCGAAAGGGGACGGCCGCCTTTCGTTAAGCGGGAATTTTAAGGCCTTTAAATATATTATCGATAGCTTCGATAGTAATTTCAGCGATGAAAAATCGCACGTAGAACTCCTCAACAAATTCTTTATTTATTTTATATAGTAAAACTACGATAGAATCCTTTGCAGGAATTATGGCGGCCGAAGGAGTCGAAATATCGGGCGCCGGGCCCTTTCTCAGTAGTAGGAAGGTCGTAATAACCGGTTTAGTATTAAGACGACGAATTAGGATACCTAGTCCTAATTGGTTGATTACCGAAAGTACAATCTTAATTAGCCGGAGCTAGTTTAGAAAAATATTTTTCGGGAGAAGGTGTCTTTAGTCCAAGATTATTAAAGCGGTGCACACTCCTTTGCTCTCTGGTTACGCCGTGACAGAGACCATTGTTACAGATACCGTATGCGCACTATAATACATATTAAGAAATGAATCGGTGTTCTATTTGATCCTTCCTATCGCATCTAGCAATGAGCGAACTCGACAAAGACAGCCCATGCCCCTTCCGGATCATCTAAAGTAGTAAAAACTGCTTCTCCTGAAACGTACTTATCACCCGTACTGCACTCATCCAAGATCATCTGTGCTCCGTCGGCAATTTCGCCATAACTGTCGAGATCGAATCGGTGCTTATAGTACTGAAAAGTAAATACGTCAAGCGTGTGACATGAATTGATTAGCAACTGACTGACTACAATTTGTTTAAAGACAGAGAGATGGAAAGAAAGAATTCCTTTGTGAATGAAATAGGGAATGTGAAGAGTTGAAAAAACTCAAGCAGACGTACCAGATTAGCCCAGTATATGCCACTCTTGTGAGAGCAACTGACCCTCTCAAAGTCTATGGGACCGAGGGAAGGAGAGCCGGTTACTCCGTTTCTGAGATATTTTATGCCCTCTGCAATGCTCTTCCTCTTAACGGGATAGCCATCAAGATCGCACTTGATTCTTATGTCCCAGCGGTCGCTAAGCGGTTCTGGAACTGGCTCGTTTGATGGAGGCTGATTAAATGGAGGCTCGTTTAAGGGAGGAATTCCTGATACGCCTTGAGGTAAACATCGAACGTTGCTGCTCAACTGCGAGAACGATAGTTAGACGGAGATTCACCAGATTGAAGTGATAAGGACGGTAACCTACCTGAAAGACAGCGAGTGAAATTGAGTAGGCAATCTTGGAGAGACGCATGGTGGCTATGATTCGAGTGTCAACCTTTCAGTATGTTTGGAGAAGTGCGAGTGATGAGCTTGGAACGTACCTAAGAAGATCTGATATTCCTAGGTAGCTGAAGGTTGATACGCTTGTTGAAATCCACAGCGTTGTACAGTAGCACAAGAGTAAATGTAGGTAGACAAGATTGAGGATAATTCAATTGATTAGTAGAGGAGAAGAAGATAAGTAAAGGAAGAGTGAAGAGACCCTTGCTTTTATACATGTGTTGAGAAAATCTGTATGAAATAAATATGCAATGCGGAAATTTATTCATGCATACCGTATCGACTCGGAGCATCCGGTTTTAGGTTCCAAGGAAATCGGGCAGAATCAGTAAGCACACTGCACGAATATGTGCTTTTCATGCCCGGGAAAAAGGGTGGGGGAGACAGCTGGAGAGCCCGGAGCACCATAAATTCGATTCTTCTGGTGCCATATCTCCCCCCCCCCTAATAAAGACAGCGAGCTGGAGGGTGGAGACATTCAGAATCACTGTCTTGCATACAATTTCTGGTAGGCATGAATGTTGCAGTATGCTTGCAGACTATGCCTGATTTCCTTGGAACCTAAAACCGGATACCCCGAGTCGATAGGGTACAGTCAGTATTCAAGACATTGCAGGCAACCTGGTGCTCTATATTACTGTACTCGTGAGTATGGTACAGCTCATTGTGAGCAAACAAGTTCTTGTAAAATAACCGTTCAGTTTAAATACCTGAAGTTCGAAGAAAATTATGGCTCGGCGGACACTAACAGCGGACCTATTGACCGCTATATTAAGGACTACCCCAGAGAAGATGAAGAAATCATCAACCACAGAACTACAAGCGGGCGGACGCGAGACAATTCGCGGAGCAATAAAAAAGCAAGAAAGTGAGGCGCGCAAGAGAGGTGGCCCAGAGGGGCTTGTCGTCTGTTGTTTGGGAATCACGTGCAGAGTCACGCGCATGTATCTAGTGAGCTAGGGTGGAGGAGGAGAAGGGGGCTAATGTCATAGGGCTAGTGCCCGTGGCTGAAATGCCTGGCAATCTTGCCAGGCGAGTGCTCTACTCTCGCGGCAGGTAATACTAGCCTGTGCGTGCGTACGTCCCTTCTTTAGGACAGCCGGCTAGACTGCCTAGAGGGCGTCTCTTTCTCCCCTTCTCTCTTCGTAGAACTTTATCGATTCTTTTGGCCAGTATCTGTGTTAACCATGCTGTACCCTTTACAAATCGTAACAGCTTACCTGAGTACACACAGCTGTTTAGCAATCACCTTATAGATATTTATCATAGTTCGGATGTCTAATAGGCAGTTGAATCATTACAGTATCCCTCTTAAAAATCGCAGTCACTATGTGACGGAGGGATAGGGAGGGATTTGTAATTAATAATCTAACATATCATCACGAACTGAGCCTAGAAGGTTCCTGCTCCCACGATGAGGCGTAGGAGCGGGGGACAGTCTGGACCAGTTGTTGCTAACAAAGCCTGGAGCTCAGACCGTACACGTACTTATGTAGGGCTAGGTTAAGAGTGCTGAGCAAATACACAAGATGCTCGAGGCTGGGGGCTGCGAGAAGAGGAATCCCCTTAAATTGCAACTAAATAGGTACCGAAGCGGGAAACCCTGAGTCAGACAACTAATGTTTAGAAAACAGTAATTGCTTTCCAGATATTAATTGTCTCCCAGGCCCCTAAAACGCAAAAGTATAGGGTATTACCTCCTACAGTCAGCATCCTAGTTCCAGCAACACCTAAAATTTCGACCCAAGTGTTGCTAGAACAGGGGGGTTTGCTGGTACAGGGGTAGGGTGCACGGGCCGCACCACCAAAACCACCCAAAAAAAAGCCTATGCCCAAACTTTTGTCCCCCATTATAAGACTATACTAACCCTAACCCTGCGCCTTTTACCCCCCAAAATTTCATTTTCCTATACAAAATTAACAGCAAATTTTCGATTTTCTGTATGCGATTTGCATATTTGCGCTTACCCATACAAAAAGGGGAGTTTTGGGGGTTACTGTTGCTATTACAGGAGGGTTGCTCCCAGAGGGTGTTGCATTTACAGGGGTGCTGACTGTATATTTTAGTGGTCCTTTAAGGCTTCGTTAGGACTACTAAGGTAAAGCTGGCCGTTGGGTTTGAAAGTCGGAATTTCTAAGGTACCGGAATTTCTAAGGTACCTACCTAGGTTGGTTCCGATTGGAACGATGGTCGGAATGGCTTCAAAAAATTGGGCACGAACAGGAATCGAATGGAAGATGTCACGATGAAGCACTGCTTCAATAACCACTTGGCCACTGGGCCATTTGGTTGTTTCTAAAAGAAATAGCTGGTTCTTTCCATTGATAAAGGGGATGTTGGAAGTTGGAGGAAGGAGGGACTTTGGAACTTTGAGACTTTGAGACTTTGAGAAATTCGGACCCAACCCAACCTACAACTCCAAATTCAAGGCCACTATAGTACAGCGCTTACCCCCTATAAAAAAGATGCGTTGGTTTTCAGACATTGGTTGTGGTTATTGTCTAACAGCCACAATCAATGTCTAGAAACAGATTTTCCCACTATGGTACTAGTGTTACTTATTAATCCATATTAAGTATACTTGGCTAGAAAGTCCTAGTGAAGCATATGTAACTAATATTGTATATGTGTATTAGAATCCTTTGGTCATCTCTGTAAGATGAGTGCAAAGTCTATTACGGAAATGCTAATAATAATAGACGTAAAACTAGTAGTTCCTAAGACTTCCTCATGTACCTCCAATCATTCTCACGTGTACTTTAGTAAATATACCTCCGGTGCCTTTTTTTAGGTTGGCTAACCCAGTAATTTGTTCTGGAACATAGGCATTGTAGGCTTGGGTTGGCAAAGGACGTAGACTAAAGGATAGCTGGATTTGGTATTTTTATAATGGTTCTACGGCACCTCTTCGATAGTAATTTCCCTAAGCACCCTCCGACTAGTAAAGTCGCCAGCTATACGGTTGGTGACGGTCCCAACTTTGCTTTGAACGTGAGGAGATGTTCAGCGTAATATATTGTGTCGGGTTACGAAGGCATAGACTAAAGTACCAAACACTACCTCTAACTAGGGACGTACCAATGTCCTTCGGGCGATCTTTGGGGAGGGGGTATATTTGGGTCCTCGATGGCTAACAGCAGCCACCATCCCGAAGCAGGTTGAGCCGCCGTTTGGTCGTCTTCCTGCTCAATTACCTGCATGCCCATCGACCCGCCCATAAAAATCGCGTTGCTAGGTACATGCTGGTGCAAAGTGACCGGGACTGTAACTACGCCCGGCGGCACCCTCTTCCGATCAATAACGGGAAACTCGACACCGTCTAGCGTCAAGCGACGATGTCTGGGCGGCATGATTTTCAAGTGAGAACGGGAACTGGATGGAACGAGGGTAGGAGCTGGAGAGGTTGTCATGGGCTGCCCGTAGGTGCAGAGTTGTTCATCGGTAGAGGTATAGCTCGGGACTCTCTCGCCACCAGCCCCCCACCAACAAAACGTAGTCAGCCACCCCGACAGGCTCACAATGCCGCCAGAGCTCTTTGCTGGTCCCTCATGAACTGTGCGTGCCCAAAAGTTCTTAACATCGGCCCCGTCTGGAGAGTCGAAGCTGGCTACCATGTAGGTAAGGACTTTGGTCAGCCGGATGGTCCACGCGTCCGTCTCCTCGTGACCAAGGGTCTCGAACCAGGCCACACGCCTAAGAATGTCGGCCCAGTCGCTTCTCTCTCCTAATAAGGTGACCGACGGGAGGCCGCAGCCGAACCGCAGTTTAGAGCTGAAATACTCCTGTGTAACGCCCAGGAACGCTATGGCGGCTACCTCTCGGTCGTGTGGTGTCGTGGTAGTGAAAGTGGGCAGAAGGGTGTCGGCGATGTTAGGGTCCACGAGGCGCTCCTTCACCATGGCCGCCAGCCGTTGGGTAATAGCCCCAACGTCTACAGCCCTGACCGAGGGGGCATCGACATTGACAACGACCTCCTGCCGACCTTGATGGGAAACGAAGAGATGACGGAGCGCCTCGGCGTTCTTGTTGACGAAGAAACTAAACTGGGTGAGAATGGCGAGCCACACATCATCGGGCCGGATCCTTAGGTGCAGGTCTTGCTGCCAGGCACGGATGACGGTATGGACGAAACCATTCTTATTGCCCACAATGGAGAAGGGGGGGTTCGTAGAACCACTAGGATTGTGCTGAGAGTTGAACGATGAGTGTAGAATGGGGTAGCGGTAGTAGGCGGACGAGGTGTGAAAGAGTAAGTTTAAGGGCGACGACGTAGCCCCGTCGCGGTTCTTGCCGCTTTGGGAGTCAGGGTCCGGCTTAATAACGACGGGCATAGCGGTATCTCGGGCTTGCTAGCTTTTGGCGAGCTTGACTGTTGTACTAATTTTGAAGGGTGAGGGACGAATCGATCTGTCGCCGCGCCCTTCTTTATAATAGTTTTCTAATTCTTTAGGGGGGTTTGTTTTCTTTTCCTACCTTAGTACAGAGGGAGCTAGTACATATTCGTTCCCGGACGTCCCAATAAGTGGGGGCGTAGCATGAGTACCTACCTTCGTACAGCGCACAAGGCAATGAAATGAAGCGATTAGCTGATTGTCAAGGATTGAGTTATTGAGTAGAAGAATGATCTCAAGGTCTATTTGTAGATGAAATACTAGCCGAAAGGAGCAGGTAGGTCTACACGTAAATAGGGAGACCCGCTATCCCCTCCGTACTTCTCGCACAGCCTGTCCATAAGGTATTCTCGACCATGCTAACCATCCGTTGTCAGCAAACAAGAGGAGATAAATGTCCAGTTAGGAGGTACATCACTTACGCCTTTTATAACCCTCAGCTGCTCAAGCTGGCTTGGGAACGGACAGCAGAAATGCAATTCGAATCGACTGCACCTGGGTTCTGTATCCCCCCGCAACGTCTTAGACTTTCGGCCCCTTCATAAACATTTCCTACGCGGTCATCACCTTGTCGAGTCCTTCTTCATCAAGCAAGTCCTGGAGAATGACTCTTCTCCCTGTCTGCTGCGGATCTTCAGTCGGGACGTATCGAGATTCGTCATCTTCGCTATCCTCCACAGCATAGTACACCATCGCACCAACCCCGTATGGGTGCCACGGAGGTTCGCCGTTAACAAACGAGACCATGTCTCTCGCGAATCTCTCCCCTGATTTTGCTGACCGAGTCCCAGATGTTCTCTGTAGTTCTGCAACGCCAATGCGATATCCAGAATGTGCGTGGCATGACCTTTCCACGGACCATCCCAAGGGTTTGGCACGTTGAACCGGTAAAGGAAAGCTTCTGCGCCAGGCTTCTGGGACCATGCCCTCGCAAAAGCCCGAGCACCAAGTGCAAAGCAGATGTCAGTCGCAAGATCCAAGACAGCCTTGGTCGACTCGAGTGTGTTGACCGTCGCATTCTCGTCAAGTTGGTATGCTGACATAAATAATGACTGGTGAAAGCTTGGGGTCGATGGGATCTAGAGCCTCTGCGATATATCTTGCTAGCGTGTGAGGCAACACATCGCTCCGAGCTGCGACACGGGGTGCATATGCACTGCCCTAGGTGGCTGTCAGTTTTGGATTTATTGGGATTATGTTGGAGCTGCAACACCTACATCCATCTGGCAGTCGCCCACCATCATTCTTTTGCACCACTGCATCCCAGGAAACAGGCCCGCTGCCAGGTCTGGGTCTGCCAATGCAGCGTAAGTCGTGGCGGCAGGTATCTTCTTGCCGTCAATGAGAGGCCCCATAGGCATCTGACGCCCGATCTTCTCCCTGATGTCCTCTGGCGAGGCCTTCAGGAGGACTTCCATACCGTCATCACCGCCCAGCAACTGGAGGGCAGTTGCAAACGACCTTTCACCCATCGCCATAGATTTAGCCTTGACGAGGGATGACCCGCTCATGGCAATAAGCTGGCTGAACAGCGGTTCAGTCCCGTGCAGATGGAATGTCCCAGATGCTGATGGCCCATATCAGATTTTGAACATGGGTTTCAAGGGGTTATAGATAGGTAGGTAAACGCACCTGCTCCAGAGCTCTCCCCAATGTACGTCACGCGTTGAGGGTCCCCGTGAAAACCGGAAATATGATGCTTGATCCATAGGAGGCCCAGTCTCTGGTCATCCAAGCCGTTGTTTGGCTTGTATCCAGCTGCCGCCATTGCTGACGAGTGGAGGAACCCAGCAACACCCAGCCGGTATGTAGCTTGAGCATGTCAGTCAGAGTCCACGGATCTCTGGGAGGGACACGTACTTGATACCTACTGCAATGATGGGCTGGCCCATTTGCACGCTTGTTTGAACAATGCGTCCCAAGTCATACTGTGGGTATGAGCTACTCCCGGTAGCAAAGGCTCCGCCGTGTACAAGCGCAAGGACGGGCCATGCCGGGCCGTCAGTCTTCAAGTCGGGCACAGCAATGTTGAGCGTCAAGCACTCCGTGTCTGATTGCGCCAATGTCGACGCCGGTAATGAGTGTTGGATTAGCTTCTGTTCCCATTCGCACCCATTGGTAGGGCTGATGGGGACCGGGCTATATCATGTCGTCAGCTTTAAGCATAGGGTATCATGTGAGGGGCTGAACCCTTACACAAGACAAGTTGCATCGAACACGCCTTCTCTGATGCGTGGATGGTCAGACGCGTAGGCTTTCAAGAGCTCTCCGCGGGCGAATCTATCCCGCAGAACAGCATATTGTACACCGAGGAATTGAGCAAGACCGTCAACTCTCCGGATGCCGCGAATAGGTCCGATCGTTGGATGACTTAGGATCGACGGCTGCTGCGAGGAGGCCATGGTGGCGTGTGTATCTGCATATGAACGTACGTCTATAGGAATGAGCTAAGGGTATGGAGGTTGGAAGGGCAAGTTTATCCCTTTTTGGCTGCTTTCTTTTTCGTCGTCAACAACCACCCTCCTGGTGATTTGATCCGTCGCACGAGCAGATTCCAAACCGAGCCACTGCCGCCACCGTCTATCACATTGCTTTCACGCTGAACAGCCTGGCGGACCTGGCTACCAGCTACGAGCAGAAGAAGGCACGCGGAATTCTCCCGCACTGGCCCGTCAACCATGGCATGAGCACCAGCATGTATTACACCGACCCCGATGGCAACGAGTTTGAGATGCAGGTCAACAACTTTGACACGTCGGAAGAAGCGCTTGGGTTCATGGCCACTCCCGAGTATGCGGAGAACCCCATCGGCGTGGATATCGACATTGATGCCTGGCTCAAGCGCGTCCGCAGTTGGCGAGGACGAAGCCACCCTGAAGAAACGGCCTGTGATCGGTCAGAGACTGTCAAGATACGAAAACTCGATCTACTTTGAGAAACCCAGCACAGCTTGATGACATGGACCCTCCGGGAAGGCGGCGCTGAGCTAGAGGTGGTGGTAGGAGCAGGGGGGGAGTGGTTGAGGAAGGAGTGAATAATGTAGGTATTGGTGGTGTATGTAGGTAGTGTAGGTACCTCTAGGGGACCTGTAAACATCGATGAGATGGAGAGTGGAGCTATCCGATAATATCCCCGCATCGTTCGGGTGCTTCTTTCCACACTAATTGACATGCATGCCGATAATGCAAGTCACAATCCCGATGAGTAAGATGCTCCTTTGGTGACTGTCGAAATACATTTGTTGATTTGAACATGTTCATCCTTGGCCACATATATGCCCACGTACCACCTAACAACTTGGCCATCTCTGCATCTAGACTAGGCGGTACTCGGACCAAGTTCAAGTTGCATACCACGCTCATCGATAGAAGTGCTCGAAACTACTTGAGCATTTGGCCCAATACAATAACACCTCCAGTCTAACTCTAGCCACCATGAACACGATCCTATTTGTAAGCTATCCATCAAGTACTCTCTTCTACCTAGAGTTCCTCCTTCCTGTACATACCCAGACGCTCTACCATGGGCCTGTCGTTAATGGCAAACAAGTAGGCATGTCTGCTTTGCGAAGTGCACGTATGAGAAACGACGCTCCAAGCAGGGATAGCAAAAGTGTCCCGCGCCTTCCACTGCACCCTTTGCTGTTCCCCATCCGAGTCCGGCGTAACCAAAGTTGTGTATCCCTCGCCTTCGTACACATGGTAGATCAATGAGACCGTCTCCCGCACGGGCTTGGTTGTAGCGCCAGGTGCGATGCGCTCCGCCTGAGCAGACACTGTCTTGGACAGGTGCTTGCCGTCCCCCAAAGTGTAATGGTAGCGGGCATGCGCCTGCCTGTCCATGTCGGCGTCGAGAACGGTAGCAACCGTGGACCAGGGGATTTTCAGGTTGCTGTCGCCCGCTGGGGCGCTTGGGTAACGCGACTCGGCGTAGTTTTCGGCAAAATTGACTGGCAGGAAGCGGAAAACGGGAAGGTCAAGACCGTCCAGCCACACCATGGGGCCGTCCCCTTCGCTTCCGTGATCGTGCCAGTGCCAACTCGGGGTAAGAATCACGTCGCCTCGCTCCATAACGAGTTTCTGCCCTTCGACCGCCGTGAAGCCGCGCGATCCCTCGACGATAAAACGAAGGGCAAACGCAACATGACGATGTGCCGGGGCGGTTTCGCCAGGCAAGATGAGCTGGAGGCCGGCGTAGAGTGTGTCGGTTGTGTACGGGGCGCCCAGGGTTGGGTTGTTGAGCATGAGAACGCGTCGCTCGGCGTCCTCGGCAGATATGAGTTTGCCGGACTCCATGAGCAATGGCCGTATGGCATCGTACGGCCAGCTCGTCACGACCGCCTTGGGGTTGGGCCTGGGCGGCACCATCTTGTCCAACACGGTCCAGAGAGGAGAGACATTTGCCATAGACATATCGGTGTATAATTGATGCACATTCGGGCTGTGTTCTGAGGAGGCGCCAGTGTTGCTGTTTTCAGCTGGGATCTTTGTTGTTGAAGACATGATGTATTGACATGTACGGGATGGTGTGATACGGATGTTGAGCTTTGAAAGTATTACAACAAATGGTTCAGGATCGAAACCTGGTGACGGAGGAAGCGTAGAGGTACCTACGAAAAGCAGACCTGGGGATTATAATGCAACTAATACTTGGTGTATGCTGCCTATTCTGCGAGTTAGCTAGGACCTTAGCTCCATGTGGAGTTAGATATGCGCCATGTCTCTTCTGGCTGCTCAAAACCATACGGCGCTGCATCTTTGACACATCAAATAGTACCACGATGAATTGTTCTTGGTGTTGTGCGGGGAAGCCGAGGTATGTGCGGGCAGGCAGCGGGCAAGCGCGTGGAGAAAAGGTGACTACGGTAGGCCATCAATCTACACCCAGAAATGGGAGATATCACGAACGGCGCCTGCCTATGCGAAGGAGTCAAGTTCAACTGTCCAGGGTGTGCCGGAAAGTGTGTTCCAGGAATGCCGGCAGTGTCGGACCAATGATAAGACAGAGAGTACAACCCCCCCTGTCGTATTTTCAGACTTGGCGACGTCCAATCAACATTAACTTGCAACTGCCTCCCGAGTCTGCCAAATTTCCATGTCCAAGTCCTGGAGGGAAGCAGCCTTCTGAGATTTTTCCGCTATGGTATAGTACAATGTCAGGAGCATAATTGAACGATAGATGCATGGACCATGCCTGGCATTGTAGATACAACAGGCTACCTGTTATGTAGGGCAATCAAATGTGTGATGCGCAATACCTGACTTTCAGTTTATCGTACAAGGCGACAAATTACCTGCACATACGTATATAGGTTCCTAAAAGATGCAACCGGCTACTGAAAGGACATGCGATTCTTGACACTTCCCAGTTGCTCAATCCTGACCTCAACAACATCGCCATCCTTCAACCACTTCGGCTCCTTCATACCCATGGCAACTCCGGCCGGTGTACCAGTCATGATGACCGTTCCAGCCTCAAGCGTCGTCCCCTGGCTGACAAAGGCGACAATGTCCTCGGTGTTGAAAAGCAAGTCGCTGGTGTTGGTGTCTTGGCGCAGTTCCCCGTTGACAAAAGTCTGCAGTCTCAAGTTTCCCGCATTGCCGACAAGTTTGGGAGACACGAGTACAGGTCCTAGAGGCGCAAACCTGTCAAAGCCCTTGCTGAAGCACCATTGCGGCACACCGCCAGCAAAGGCCGGGTCCCGCTGCCACTTCCTGGCCGAGACGTCGTTGGAAGACACAAAGCCGGCAATGTACTGAAGGGCCTCGTTCTTGGGAATGTCCTTGCCCGTCTTGCCAATAACGATGCACAGCTCGCCTTCATAGTCGAGCTGATCGTCTTGAGCAAGTTTGGGAATTGGGATGTCCTCGTTGAAGCCTGCCACCGATGTCCGGGGCTTGATGAAGATGGAAGGATACGGCGGCGGCTTGCGACCGCCTTCTTGGACTTGGCATCTATAGTTAGTCTCGAGTGTTCATGGCTACCTAGCTTCTTTGCTAGAGTTAGGTAGGTAGATAGACATCACTTACTGTGCTTCATGTAGTTGAGGCCCACACACTTGACCAAGGGGACGTCCTCTGCCGTGAGAATGGGCAGCAACTTCTTTACTTTGAGGATTTGGGTGGTTGGCGCGAGGCTAAAGATGTTGCTGCCTTCCCAGACAGTGGCCTCCAGAGTTCCTTGGGAGACGGCTTCATCAAGGTCATGGATAGAAGAGAGGACGGGTTCGCCGTACCTCGGCTGTCCGGCTTCGTCCTGAAACCGGATGAGTCGCTCAAAGGTAGTAGTGAAAGAGGCCATGTTGATCAAGAGTCCATGGGCGACGAGATAGGTTTGTCTCCGAAAGTGAGCCAGGAGTGCAGGAACCTAGTAATCGAAGACTTTAATGGTTGTGTCCTCCATCTGTGTGCAAGTTGAGCACCTGCTGCTCTGTTTGACCGGAGAATCACTGTCCCAGTCCGCGTCGATGGCTGAGCCGCCCATGTTTGGCTACACCCCCTTCGCCAGTGGGGTACCCCCGCAGTGCCTACCTACCTAGATACCCTAGTAAATGCAACTAATCCGGGCTTGATAGGGAGCCTTTGAAGAACTTGAACTTACTAATGTACCTCCAACCACCTAGGTACCTTGGTATCCTTACCTCGAGGTATCGGTTTGGCACTCTTGCGCTTGCGGAGATAAGGCGCTGATACCCGCGCAAGGCAGAGAGCTGAGAGGTCCTTTTTTCGCTCCGTTCTAGGGACCCACTGACGCCCCTGAATATGGTAAACATTGACCCTGGACCTACAGTACCTAGGTATTTGAGACGTCGACCAACTCCCACTCCCAAGTCCTGAAATCGGGTGCGTGGCCGCCAACACATGTTTACAAGGCTTTGCCAACTATCGCGCTCCTTTTTTGCAATTCGATTTTGAAGACACTATCCTGTTGCCTCAGCGGTTTCAAATGGGACGGTCAGCCCCTAGGCTAGGAGGCAACGTTGAACAACCAAGGCTATTATGGTGACAGGCTCCAGCACAGATATGGCTCTCCTAGTGATCCATGACCTCTATGGATGGAAATTCCCGAACATCAGCCGACGTTCTTGGAGAAGGAGGAAATCCGGGGCGTTGGCGTCCCCGTCCAGATCATCGGACCGGAACATGACCCTCAGTTCACCGAGGAACTGAAGGCCTACGCTGTCATAGAGATTCCGAAACTGGGTGTTCCCTTCGATTACCAGTTCTTCCCCAGGCTACACCATGAGTTTTCAGTGTGGGGCAACCGTCAGGATGAGGCCGAGATAAAGGGCATGGAGAGAGCGATGAGAGCTGCTGCGTGTTGGTTCAAGGAATGGTTAGGCAGCTGCTGTTTAGACCCGGACAGACAGACGTAAATTCCCCTTGTAACCATGTTGTCAGTGACCACTGGGTACGCTTTTCCTCTCCATACGTCGGGCGCCTTGACCCCTTTGCGTCGCTCGACCTAGGGGGCAGGTGTAGATAAGTACTCAAAATTCGGTCGGTCTTCGTCCAAGCGCTGCCGAACATGCACAGAGAAGAAGTTCCCCTGTACGGAAAGCTGATCGATATTGTCCGCACGATCGATAGCGCCGTGCTGGAGAAGAGGGGCCAGAGTCTCAATGATCTCCCCATCCGCCACCAGCTCGAACGCCATGGTGCAATTCGGCTATACGACAGGCTGCTGGCTGCTGCTGCTGTTGCCCCAGTAAACGAGTGGAACCAGTCGCTCGCTCATGCCTTTCAGGACGACTGGACAGAGCTGCGAAAGCAAGGGCTGGTCTATTTTCGCTACCGGTATCAGCAGATGTTGCATCGCGGCAAGGTGAGCCTCTCCCAACCGATATGGAGACGTTGTTGCAAGCAGCATCGTGGCGTGTGAGCCCATCACCTACGAGGATTTCTTGCCCTTCTCTGCCGCCGGCATCTTCGCGTCCAACTTGGCAGACACGAACGGGACAGCGGATAGGAAGCTCCAAGCGACGCCGTGTAGTAGCCGAGCCGAGCTGGAGGGTGTTCTGGACCGTGAGATTCTCAGCGAGATTGACGTACCTATATGAGGCCTTGCAAAGAACCAGCGGGAAATGCCGCGCTGCTTGTATGCCCTGTATTGCAATCCCAAAACCTGGGGACATGCAGCGAGTTGTTGAATGGGCGCTTGGACCGTGCGCTAAACCTCGGCATACGAGAATTCCTGCATAGGTACATCTCTACCTATCTACCTGCATGAGATCGTACTATTGATGGGGGTCCAAGCACCAATCACGACAGAAAGGAGGTCCTGACCCTTGTGGAGTACAGAGCGGCGACGCATTCTGGTGAATCGATCTGATCAGGTCAATCATGATGCATTTTTTAGACTCCACAAGGTACCTAACTTTCTACGATTGTATCCTTTTGAAACATGCTGAAAACGCTCACTATTGATTGCGGATAAATGTACTGACTTAACTAGGTGGGCTCAGGATCCAATGCCACATCCATTCGTAACTCCCTTTGGCAATTCCTTACGACGGCCACCATCCACCTCAATGGCAGAGTCACCCGCAGCACTTCCGCCCTCCCCCTCTTTCTTCTTACTGGCCAGCTCCTCTTGTTGCTTCACGGGAGCGGGTGGGTTAACTGGCTCTCCAAGCGAGCCACCCGTATGACTGGGTCCGTCAGGAAGCTCATAGAAAGGAGGGAAGTCATCCGGCACCTTTGTCGACTTGAGAAGAGGCAACTGCTCGCCACCATACGTCGACTCCCCAAAGCCGTTGAACATGACCTTCCACGTAGTCGGGAACGGAATCATTTCGTCCCATTCGGGGGTCATGTACGTGTCAGTCGCAGGGCATCGCAGTCTGTCGAGGTTGTACTTCTTCTTCAGCTCCTCGACCTTGTCCAACTTATTGGCCGCTTTAGCCTCTGCCATCGCCTCCCTCACTTTGGCATTGATTTGTCGGATACGCTGTGGTGCCATGAAGTTGGTGTATGTTGCGTACGACGAATCGAGCGCAATCTTCTTCAGATTGCCTTGAGTGTCGTGGCCTCGTCTGAGGTCCTTGAGCTGAGCTAGGACTTTGATCATGGCCGTCAGACTGTTCGCGGCGAGGTGTCTGGGGTGGTATTTAGTGAACCTCTCGGTGAAGCTGGTGTGGTAGGAGAGGTATTTGGTTTCCCACGGTGGTGGCACGCCAGTGGCCGAGACATCGTCCTTGTGCTTCCGGTCACCGCGATGCTGAGTCAAGCCAAGTGTTAGTAACGCCGTTTCTTCCCCGGGGCTTTCTTTCGTGGTGGTGAGAGAACTTACAATGTCGCAGATGATCAGCTCATCCTTCTCCACGCTCACCTTACTCCCCTTCACCACACAACTCACGCGCGCCTTGCGTATAATGGGTAGCTTCACGCTCCTCCTCTGTTCCTTCAAGACGATTTTCTTGATATCGTCAAACGTGTTGGTCGGCACATCCCTAAACTCGGCCAACGCAAGATTCTGGATATGGAGCCAGTCGCAACTCCGCTCCGCCGTAGCTTCCGGCTTCCTTTTCTCGGCTGCCAGCGTGTACAGGCCAGTAAGGAATGAGTTCAAAACCGACGTGAAGGCAAGAACCGAGTTATACGAGCTGTCAAGAGCAGTCAGCAGCAGAATGGCCGCCGCCCTACCAGCATCGCCCTTCTGCTCTTGCAAGACCTGTTCGGAAACCTTGAATCCCAGCTCGCTCATCGGGTTCTTGTCGCCGGCTGCCGACTTCCAGAACCATGATGCCACACTTTGGAGCGCCCGTGTGAGACGGAACTTGTTCGCCTCGGCAACGTTCCCCTCGTCGAGCGTCAGTTCATAGAGGAATTTCATCGAGTCCTTGAACACCTTGCGCCGTTTCGGGAGCTTGGTCTCGTCGGCGTTGTACGAGAAGTATACATGGCAGTTGGTGATGTGCTGGTAGATCTCGTCCTCCGAGTACCTCGCGTCAAGGTTGTTCTCTGACTTTACGAGATGCCCGAAACCAAGGAAGTCGGCAACATAGCGAGTGACGACGGGGATGGCGAAGTCTCTGGTGACATCGAGCTGGTAGACCGGATCGGCCTTTGGCTTTTCTTGTCCCGGTTTCATCACGACGAATTCACGCTTGATGATATCTCTCATGAGGGTGGTGAAGTATGTCATCAAATCGTTGGTATCGGTGTCGATATCTCCTTGGTGTTCGCTATGCGGCTTTCTACCATGATCTTCGTTATTGCCGTTTTCGCGCACGGCCAGAACCTCGGCGACCTTGGGGGGAAGAATATCGCCCTCAAGGCGGACTGGGTGAACGATGTTGTCCGAATCGTCATCCAGGACTGCCATGATTTGTTCAGGATTAGTGAGGATCTTGGGGTCGGCAGGCTTGCGAGGGTTTGAGGCTGAAGTGTCGAACGTTTGCGTGCCAGACTTCTTCGCAACAGGTGTGATGGCAAAGTCTTTGCCGTAGCCTTGCGCCGCAGCGTACTCGGCGTTCTTCTGGGCTGTATAGAAGGGGTGGAAGAAGCGGATCGACGTGCTTGGAAACCACTCCGGAAACGATCGCTGCAGAAGTCGATGGAACACGGAGCTCTTGAGCACATCGTTATCCGGGGTTACCTCCTTCATACCCCAGGATGTGAGCGAGTGCGTGTTCCAGTCAACGGTGTAGAACCGATCCGACCGGACGAGGGTGATGGCATCGGAGAAGATGGCAGCCCACAACGCCGAATCGACATCGCTCGGCCCTGGATCCGCATTCTGGCTCGCGTCCGACTCGCAGAAGATACCGGGATAAAGCTCAACCTTATCGGGGTGTTCATAGAGGTCCCGGAGTGCATTCTGAATCTCGACGCAGCCTGAGATGCTCTCAAAGGTTTCGTGACGCTTCATCCCGAAGAATTCACGGAAGTCGTTCAGCGTGCCAACTCCCCACTTGCGTGCCTGGATGATGCCCATGATCTCGACAGCTTTCAAGGATCGTGGCACGTTCCTAGGGCCAAAGTTTGCTATTGCAGCCCGCGTTAGCATCTGATCAGTACTACCTAACCAGGATCAACGGCGTGTGCACTTACAGATTGGCTCGTCCATCACCTTGGTAAGGTGTTCGACCATCTGCTCATCCTTGAACAGTCTGGTAATTGGGTCTCGTTTGAAGGCCATCTTCTCCCTGGTTTCGTCACCATCCTTATTCTTGAGTCCAAACTCGATGTCGCACGGTTCAATGACGGGGTCATTCTTCGCCCGCGCCCGCACCTGGCCCATTTCCATGAGGAACTCCTGCAGTCCCATTTCCTTTGGGTTCCAGTCCGGCTGGGATTTCTTCGCAAACTCCTCCTCCAGATACTTTTCGAGGTAATCCTCATCACCCAGGGAGATGGCGCAGTGGAACCGATAGAGCAGGTTGAACTCCACCGTTACCTGGTTGCCCAGGCCCCGCGATACCTCCTTGGCTTTCGACTGGTTCACTCTCGGATCGAGGGTGAAGTTGGTGTCATACTGGTGGAAGCCCATCAGTGCCCGGAGGTAGTCATGAATGGAGACTTGGATGTAGATGCCGCATGTGATCAGCCGAGCCGTGTGAAAGAGGTCGTCATCCAGCTTCTTCCAGGCTGCATCGTGGCCGTCATAGAAGGCTTTGACTTCCTCCTTGACTGGCTGGGCCTTGTCAATGAAGACTTGAAGGGCATTCGATGCATCTTCGTATTCCTTGGTGGAGACCCGGCCGTTGCTTTCAAAGGCCTGGTTGGCATGTTTGAATCTCTCCAGGGCTTGCTGGTAGTCCATGTCGTCCTTGAAGTTATCTTTGACGAATTCCGTGACCGCCGCGAGGAGCTTGGCCTCCTGGTATTTTCTGGGGACCCTGAAGCGGCCATTTTCGTTGATGCGCCGAAGTTGTGTTGCTGCGTAGTTGTGGTACCGGTTGTACATGACCAGCATGATGCAAACACCCGGCGGTTGACGAAGCAGTCTGTCCTCTGCAAAGGTGTCCGGTTTGAGCAAGCCAAGACCATACTTGTCATCGCGAACCTTGCGCTGCATCTCCTCTGTGAAGCCGTACAGTGGCGACAGATCCAGGTATGACGACGTATCCGAGATGCTCTTGTCATTGTCATTGGTGCGGAAGATGTCGTGGATGATGATGGTGGCATGGTAGACGAGCATGCTTGACAAGCCTGACTGACTTGGACGTCCATTCTCCTCTCTTGCCATCAACCGGTCGAAAAGATCTCCCGGGTCTGGCAAGGCTCCGAGTGGATGGGTCTTCGCAGGCACAGTTTTGGCGTAAGGAGCTCCAGCTTGGCCCAGGTGCGGGTTCATGGCGCTGTTGAACTTGCCATCGGCGGTCCGGTACTTGAAAGCATCGCCCAAGTAACTCAGAGGCGGGTGCAACATGCGGTCGTACTTGATCTTGACCTGCTCTTCAATGAACTCGTTCCTGGCGACACTGTTGTTCGACATGGAAGCTATCAGCGATGCACCAGCCTTGATGTCGAGGCCGTTTCCTTTGAGATAGTTCGCCAGGACTGCGGCCATGCTGGGTACGTTCTTGAGCTCCATAATTCTCACCATATCGTCCTTGAGCCCGACTTTGGGAACGACCTTGTCCTGCAGCGAGTCAGACTTCATGCCAGAAGTGTCGGTGCATCATGAACTTACCCCAATGAGTGCATCGCCGTGAAACCCGGCCAGATACCTTTGCTTGCTCAGCGCCTCGTTCAACTTCTGCAGCTCAGCATTGCCAGAGTCTTTGTTTGCATGTCCCCCCAGGGGACGTTGCTCACCAGACGAAGACATGATGCTCTCGTTATCCAAAACCCAGTTGGAATATAAGGGACTTTGGGCGGCCGGAGTAAAGCTGAGAGCGAGAAACGAGAGGTTCGTAAAGTCTCTCTGTCCAGCTACTTCAGAGGCTCTTCGAGTTGAGGATGGGCCGAGGTTTTAAAGGTTGTGAGTCCATCCTGATTCAGCTGAGAAGTTGGTTGCTCACCACTTTCAAAATGGGGTCGCAAGTACGACATGACATCAAAAGCATCGTCTGGTCCCACAAAGCCCACCTAGGAAGTGCATCTACAACACATCCATTTTCATACAGATGCCTCTATCGAACGTATCAGGCTAGAACACCGTTTCCGGGTACTTAGGTCTGCGTTGCCAGCGATCTCATGGCTAAACTTCCATTGGCTTGATTGCACCCACCAGTTCTGATCTCAGCTTGCAAGATCTCGCGAACAAGCCAATTACTGAACATTATAACACTCCGCATTCGGTGCAAGTTGCCGATTGTTTGTTGTGTCGGCAGCCACGGCAATGTGGTCAAGAAAAGTATTGAAGAAAAAATGGATTGACTGGACTAGTGGCCAGCTGAAGTCTAACCCGAAGCTCTACACTAACTAGCGTGGGGTCTCTCCTCCTCAAGCTTGGTTGGAAACGATAGGTAAAGGGCGCAAGCTAACGACAAGCTGAACCTGCAGTCGAAAGCAAATGCCCGGGCGTGTGGCAGTTGCGATATCTAGTGGTCCTTGAGGTCCTCATAGGCTCATTCAGGGTCGTACGACAGCTTGACATGTAGACGTGCCCTTTCGGAAAAGAGAAGGCAACTGGACCTCGCGCTTTAGTCCAGAACTACGCGCCAAGAACATTGGGCACACCTACCTCTAATCACGTGTCGTTATAGTTAGGCGATCATAGTGGAGATGAAAACAACAAATACCTACAGAAGCGATTGTCGAAATACATCCCGCCTTTAATGGATACCCCGATTTGTCCGCCTTGCTGGAATGGAGCCATGGGATCGTCCCCGATGGCCTGTTGTTCTCCTCGAGAAACTCCAAGACCTGCGCATTCACGTTGGCCGGTACAAGAAACGCTCGATAGATCAGTTTTAATCCCCCAGTGCGTGGCAGGACATGGCGATCTGTAAACCAGTCATACCAGTGGTTCCAGGCCTCCGTGCGAGTGAACATCATTGACGCCTTCACAGCTTGTTGGACCACCGGGTACCGGTCTTTCTGGTATAAGCCAAAGGCCGCTTCGATCTTGCTTTTACTGATCGGCACATCAGGATTGGTCTCATTTTCCATTAGCGCCCAGAGCTTGTTGGTGAGCACAACAACGTCTTGCACTCCCGTTTTCCACCCTTGGCCCGTGTTATAAGTCTGCTTGTTAACGGCATCGCCAACCAGGACAATGCGGTTATAGTGGAAGTGTTGAATCAGACCTTTCAAGAAGGTCAGTCAGGTAGCAAGATGTTTGCGCTTGGTAAAGGTCGTTGACTGTAAGCGTGGATGTGCATTGGGCATGGCCAACCTCTTCCATGAAGCTCTCGAGATCTCGGTGTACCATCGGCGTTCCCGCGTTGGCTGGGGCAGCTTCTGGTTGAACATGAACCATGTATTCTTCGAGCCGGCAAGCAGGAGCGACGAGATTCCACTCCCATGCATATGCCACTCATCGCCGGGGTTGGTTCCTGGTGGCGGGCTGACTGTATGTCCGAAGACACACCGGCACGTCGCGACAAACGGCTTCTCCTCATTCACGGCCGCCTTTGGCGACTCCTGCAGTGCGATACGACGCATGCAATTGCGCACCTTGCTGTGGGCTCCGTCCGCCCCGACCACAATACTGCCTCTCTCCACGCTTCCGTCGGTACACCGGACTACGACCCCCTCCTCGGTTGTCTGGATGATCTCTACCTCTTTGCCGGGAAACAGATGCTGCCTGATCTCGTCAGGAAGAGCACCGTACAGCAGCTGCATCAGCTCGGGTCGATGCACGATAACCCATCCTGTTCCATGGCCACATCGCCAGTCGTTATTAGCTATATCTGTCCATGTACGCCCCCAAGTGCTCGCCTTGTTGACCTACAATTCTTTGCACCACGCATCTGTGTCAACAGTCGAAAACGGCCGCCCGTCACTTGTCACCACCGTTCACCGTTCCGGGGCGCATGTGCGTCCCGATTGCCTCCACCGCCTCAAGGAGTTCAAGCTGAGCCATGAGCCTCAAAGTATTGGGCATGATGGCAATTCCGGCGCCTCCTGCCTCGGGCACAGCAAGGACATTTTGGCGTTCGAGGACCACGAAATCGATGCCAGCTCGATAGAAGGTATGCGCTGCCATCAGTCCGACTGGACCACCGCCAACAATGATGGCGCGGAAACGATGTGATGTTGTCATTGCAGGATCGTAAAGCTAACGGATCTTGTTATCTACTATGAGGCCTACCAGGAGATATCGCCTGAGATGGGTTGGCCACCTAGCTTTATGCTCGACGGATTGTTTGCGACTAAAGGCAGGTAGGTAACCAGGCTGACTTGACCTAGGCCGCCGGTGCAAATGTGAGATGCCTGATCCGATGTGTCCTCATTTTCTCCTATCAGTTACCTCGGGCTGAAGAGTGTGTACGACGCTGACTGCAGAAACATTGTTGCAGATCAGTGTAAGCACACGTCGGACTGATCATGAAGTTGTCAAAAGGGTGTGTCCTATTTGGGGTCGTTGTGGCTACAAGCACGCCATTGTCTTCCATTTCCGGGAGTTAATCGTCCTCCTTGTGTGATCGCATGTATCATTCATCGGCGTGGATGTTCGGCGACATCGGCAACAGATGGGAGACAGGACAACCGGTAAAGATGGTCGTCCATCGAAGGGTTTGGTTGGCTCTTAATGTAACACACAAGAAGTTTTAGACATCTTTGGCCTCATGGCGCAACGGTAGCGCGTTCGACTCCAGATCGAAAGGTTATCCGTTCAAATCGGGTTGGGGTCATTTTTTTTTTTTCTTCCTTCATTTTTTTTTTCCTTGGAATTGTTTCTAGTAACCTGGCCGTTTTGCTGACAGTAGTCGCGAACATAGCTTCCATATTTCGGTCAAATAGCGGAAACAAACCTTCTCTACCCCGGCTCACCCGCCAAAGGTGTACAGTAGCTCGATCGCGGCTGCAACCCCGCTTCTTGACCACCTGTACCTGTTGCATGTGCAACTCGCTTGGTTGATAACTCGGTCTTTTGGGCAAGGTGGGTGGTTGATTAGGAAGAAAACTAGAAGAGGAAAAACCCCCGGAAACTAGGTATAAATACCCCTCTTTCCTATCCGCACATTGCACCTTCCCACATGCATCGAAGCTGCAAAGGACAAGATCTCATTAAGCCGCTCGTATAGGCCAGAGCATGAGAGTACCGCCCTCATTATTTCCCGACCATCATCACTCTGTGGAACAGACAACAGTTTACATACCTGCCACAATGAGTCGATCCGAAGCAACATGGACCTCGGCCTTCGGAGGGATACCGGAAACGGTCATCAAGCCATGGAAACCACCACCCCGAAAGACCTACCTCTTCAAAAGAGCAAACCTCGTTGATACCGCTCAAGGTAGCATCATCTCCAACGTCAACGTCAAGATCGCTGGTGGCGTGATCAAGCTAGTCGAGAAAAACGATCCCAGGATTGCCGGCCTCCCTCATCTTCGGGGAGAAGATGACCTGGGACCGGTAACAGAAGTCGACCTTGATGGCAAGTTTCTGTGCCCTGGACTTATCGACTGCCATGTCCACGTCAGTGCCGTACCAGGGGAACTCAGTCTCTCGTCCGCGGTCGGCATTTCTGATCCTGCCGTTTCACTTCTTCGTCAACCCTTCGTCTGCTCGCAGATGCTTAGCAGGGGGTTCACCACTGTTCGTGACACGGGCGGTGCTACGCTTGCGTTGAAGGAGGCCCTTGAAGAGGGTGTTTTCCCCGGACCACGGCTCTTTATCTGCAATCGGGCTCTGTCTCAGACAGGTGGCCACGGTGACCTCCGCGGCGCCCACGACCACGGGGACCAAGGAGGAGGAGGAGGCTGCTGCCAGGGCTCGGCGGGCCAGCTGGCTGTGGTCTGTGACGGAGTACCGGAGTGCATTCGTGCGGCGAGAGAACAGCTGAGGACAGGAGCGGATTTCATCAAGATTATGGTTGGAGGCGGCGTCGGCTCTCCCACGGACAGGTTGACCAACACGCAATTCACGGCTGCTGAGGTCCGGGCTATCTGCGATGTAGCCGAGAGCTACGGAACTTACGTGACTGCCCATGCATACACGCCCAAAGCAATCCGCCATGCTGTTGACAATGGTGTCAAGGGTATCGAACACGGGAACCTTATTGACGAAGCGACGGCGCGGTATATGGCTGAGAGAGGAATCTGGTTAACGCCAACGTTAGTAACGTATGACGCGATGGCATCAGATGAGTATGCCGGCTTTCTACCGCCAGAAAATCAGCGAAAGAACGAAGAGGTGCTTCGCCAGGGATTGAAGTCACTCACCATTGCGGAGAAAGCAGGAGTCAACATGTGTTATGGCTCTGATCTTCTAGGACCTTTGACAAGGGAGCAGTCGAAGGAGTTTGGTATCCGGTCGGTCATCCTGAAGAACAAGCAGGTTTTGCAGTCAGCTACTGTAAATGCGGCAAAGATGCTAGGGCAGGAGTCGTTTCTGGGTCAGCTCAAACCTGGATATGCTGCCGACATGCTCATCCTCAACGTCAACCCATTCAACGAAGTGGCGGTGTTGGACGAGCCAGAGAGGCACGTGTTGGCAGTAATCAAGGACGGGCGAGTATACGTGAGCCGATGGAGAAAACTTCCCGTGGATGCAACACAGAGAGAGGAGGTGATCGAGTGATCACATTTGACAAGACGTGGACAAAAAGCAAGGAGAGTGGCTCGTCGTATTTACCCTAGACCTAGCTAGAGATCCCACGACTGTGATGGTGGGCCATGACCAAAGAAAACATGAGCAGAAGACGTCGTTCCCGTAAGGAGACAAAGAGTTCTTGATAGAACAAAGACTAGTCCTTGCTAAGAAACCCATGATGAATGCAAACCATTTACCCGTAGAAAGCTCACGATGGAGAGTAGGCCATATGTCCTTTTGCGCTGACATGGCTACAGTCTTTGACCTTCAAGTGCCTGTGTTATTCTGCAAAGCAACCGGGTCAAGAGCCAAGAGCAAACAATGTATGTCGGCAAAAGCTGACTGACCAAGATCCCGTCACGAAGTCAAAATCCCGTAGTGAAGCCGTGAAGGTCTCGACGATGCTGTGAAGCTGTCCCGAGAAAAGCCATCAGACAAGCGAGCGCTTTCTGTCCTTTGTGCGCTCCTGGAAGTTGATGGTCCTAAGATCCTTCATGAGGTCCTCCCAGGTAAGGCGGTTGATAGTCCATTCCTCGAGTAGCTTGGCGTGCAAGCTCGGGTAGTCTTCCTTCAGGCCGGATCCGTCAAGCACAGCGGTGATGCCGAAGTCGGGGTCAAAGCTCCCGCCCTCCCTATTCAGCCGGTCCCTAAGAGACTGGAGACGCTCAAGATAGTCGCCCATGGAGGCGCACTGGTCTCTTCTGAGAGCAACAAAGTCACCGAAGAGTTTTGCGCAGTTGACACTGCCGGTGTTGTGGGCGAAGATGCGCTTGACCAGATCATACGTGACCTTGGGGTTCTCCTCCTTGATGTCCCAGTTGTACAGCTTCAAAGTGACGATCACGTCCGAGTCGGTGATGGTGCTGAGCAAGATGTAATTGACTCTCGCTCTCTGCTTCTTCCAGTCGTCCCTGCCGGGTCCGATCAAGGGCTCGCGAACGTTGTCTTTGAGATAGGATGACAAGCCGTAGAAGTCTAGGTAGTTGATGAGAAACATGTCCCAGAGCTCGAGATCCTCGGGGCCCCTGAGACAAGGGGGCAGGGGGAGGGCCGGAGCTTGGAGGAGAACACCTTTCTTGAAGTTGTCGACCAGGCGGGCCAGGTATGCCAGGAGATACAGGACAACGCAGACGAGCGCGATGAATCCCTTTGTGAACTCGATAGTCATGTTGGGTATGTTGAGACTGTTGGCCATAGCTTCAGTTTCCTCTTCGAGTCTTGGTTGTATGCCAGTCGCTCGACAGGAACAGCGTGAAGGGGAAATGCCAAAATGTGGAAGTGTTCTGGCTGTTGATAGTCACTAGACTACGCGTCGCCTCCAAGAACTTGCTTGGTTGATCTGATCGATACGATGGTGAGCAAGCGGGGGAAATCTGTCGCGCGCGCGTTAGCAAAGGTGATGATTACTTGAAGAAGGACTCGTGACAAAAGGAAGATAATCACCTGGTCAAGTTCTGCGACACGTCTTGTACCGACAGCCTCGTGATACTGATCTCTAATATTGCGCGTGCACTGGTTGGTTGTTGCTTGAGAAGAGGAAGACAGGTGTGGATGGACGACGGGAGGAAGAAAGGAAGGTGGGCGGCGGGGATGGAATACAAGTAAAGAGCACCGAAAGTGACAAACAGAACCTAACAAGTAACAACAACAAGTGAAGAGGCCGATGCCGGTCCGTGCGAGCCAGGCCAGCTGCCCCTGGCAACCTCCGCTATCGCGGGTCAAAATGGAAGGAGCGACAAGATTGATCCTATCTCTTCTTATCTGACTGACCCAGGACGTGGCAATACCTACCTACCGTAGGTACCTACCTAGTTCAAAGGGCGAAATACAGGACCAAAGGAAGGAGCGCCGACCCGACACCCAACAGACAGCTGCTGACGTGACCATCTCCTCTTCCCGTGGCAGACGATGTACTCGGGCTCGACAAAGACGAGTTGGTGGCAGAGGCAACCCCAGGCGATCCATCATCCTCCCTGACGGCACTATCCACCATATCCTCTTTGAGGTTGCTCTGACTCCCACCAGCACCATCGTCCTTCTTCAGGACAATACTATCCCAGCTCCCCGACATGTCGCCATACGAATAACTCGCCGCCGGATAGCCATTCGTCACCGACACCTTCTCGACATACATGGTGAACGGCCCCTTGGTGTAGTCCGTCACACCTCCTGCCCACACAATGGTCCCCGGCGCATTATCTGAATCCCCTCCAGCCCACGAACCTATTTTCAACTTCATGGGCGTCTGCGGATAGTTCAGCCCTCCGACGGCGTCCTCCTTCTTGAGCGTGCGAACCGCCTTTCCATCCACGTACCACGTCAGCTGATCGATTTGCCAGTCAATCACATAGCTATGTGTCGTTCCTTGCACATCGTGCACTGGTGTCTTTCCCCCGCGGTTGAACAGCGTCACGTTCCCCTTGCCAAAGTAGTTGGTCTGCACTTCGTCGTTGTTGCCGCCGAGTATTTCCCAGTCGATCTCGTCTCCGTCATCGCTCCCGAGCACCGCGCTGCTGACGATACCGGTCCCCGGAGCCGCACGCATGAGCACCTCGACGCGGCCGAAGAAGATATACCAGTTTGTGGCGATGGTGGGTGTCTCTCCCTTCTTGGCAATAGTGAGGACGGCACCGTCCGAGTTGTATAAGACCGATCCGGTGCCTACGGACGTCCAAGAAGCCCAATCGGTTGTTCCTTTGGTGAAGTCAACACTATATGGACTGTTGGTAAGACCTTTGTCCGGAGGGCAGCCAGAGGCTGTGATATGGAACCAACACCCCCATACGTGTCAGCCTTGTACTCCCGCAAGTATTTCATTGACATGCTCAGAAACTTACTCTTGATTGGATTACAATCCGACCCGGATTGTGCTGCAGCAAACGCAACCAACGCCGAAAGAACCAAGAGCAGCCGCGGCAACATGATGTTCAACATGTTGTTGCCCATCCTTGTCTCAAACAAGGCGAGATTGGAAAGAGCCAAGGGGAGAAAGAGGCCCTGGAAAAAGGAGAGAAGGATGCGAATGGGGTTGAAAATGGGGAAGACACTCAGCAACAGCGTCGACGTACGGAGTCTTCAGCGAGCACCCAACAGAACCGCAGTAAAAGCTGTAGCTGAATAACTCGGGTATAAAGCGGTCCAGTTCGAGATATGCAGAATGCCAAACCAGACCGTCGGCGCCGCGGGGAGATGGTCGTCTCTTCCTCGCCTTTTCTACCCAACCGTCCCGTCCTCGTACCCGTGAGAGTGAATTTGGGACCATGTACGCTTCGTCCTTTCCGCGTCATACTTGGTACATCCGTTGGCTTGGTCAATACCACACAGACGAGACGCAAGCGCTCAGACCGAGATTGGACAAAACAGCAAGCAGCCTGTCTTTCGTCACACTGATGGAAGCTGGAACGACGGAAACTATCGAGTCAGAAACGTTGATGGTTAACACTAACACTGACACTGACAAGCTGGCAGGGCTGCATCGTGTCCGTAAGACCGCATCTATATCTCCTCAAGTGGTTCCTAGAGTGGCAAGATCAGGCGAGAAGATTTGACACCAAATCTGCGAAGCATAGGCCGTGGATCGATGGACAGACGGTGTAGAAAAGTCCGCAGTCAGGATATTCGTTCGCAGGGTCCTGGATGCCAACTTGGCGCCGATCCAGTCAACGGTTATTGATACCAGACCTCCCGAGGGACCTGTCACTGTGTGAGCGCATTCCCGTTCTCACCATGATCGATTGTATAACCTGAAGATATGAGATGAATTCAAAACATGTTTACCGTGCCTCTTTCTATCATGGGCGAGCCATTCCCGCAGTGTTGTTCCAGACCACTCCCTTCACCAACAGCCATGGTCTAGTAGCTTCATACAAAGCTAATCGGCGACACATCTCATCGCTTGGAGTTGAGCTCTCCATATCGCACGGCCCCATCGCCTATAGCTCACTGCCACGCGTGCCACGTATTATCGTGCCTGTCTACGGACACTGGCGAAAGGCTTCCCGTCGTTCTCTGCTCGCCGTAACGTCGTTGTGACCTTTGTTCCCCCTTTTGGATCATCTCGTTGTGTAATTTGCTTTTATTACTCTGGTATCGATCGGCCCCATGCTTCCCTTCGTGTAACTAGTAACGCCCAGACGCCGTGCTATTATATGCCGTAGGTAGTAGGATGCGCAAGTGGATTAACCGGCTGGTTTGTAGTCGGTGGCGCACGCCATTATATATTATCCAAATATTAGAACCTGTGATGGTGTTCACGTTAGCAAACTACATTTGCGCCGGCAAAGTGACCCAGGGAGAAAAAGGACAAGAACTCACCTAATCTCGTAGCTTCCTGCTCTCGTCATGTACCTCACCCACTTCACACTCGAGTAGTTGCTCTTCTCAAACACCTTGAGATAGCGCACCAGCAAGCCAGAGCTGGTAAACATCAGCAGACTAAAGTTCATGCTGAGCGGTGGCCTGCTCCAAGCCTTCTGATTCGTCATGCTCGTAAGCTCGGCCTCGGCGCTCAGCACAAACTCGCTCTGTCCAGCAAAGCGGCCAATCTTCCACACAATCACGTTCTCGGACGGCTCGTACTTGGCCTTGCCCTGGGTGCAGCGTTCCGTGATCCTCGCCGTGTTGAGCGGCGTGGGGATCTTGACGACCACGTTGGTCGCAAACAGCTTGGACCCAAAGTTGGCGCGCACACCGATGCTGTATTCCACCTTGGTCTTGCCCACCTCGTTGACAATGGCGTGCACCTTGAACGGCAGGTTGACGTTCTCGGTTGCGCGGTACCGCATCAGCTCGAACTCGCCGTCGGGCGGGATGAAGCTGATGATACGGTCGCTGTCGAACTTGCCCAGCTTGACGCACTGGTGGAACTGGCAGTCCTCGAGCGTGACGCTGCCAGCCGCGGCCTTGGTCGCCTTGCTCCCCATCCTGTTGCCGCTGGGCAGGCTCATGAGTCCGTCCTGGTCGAGAAGGAGGCGGTCGTTGAGACCGAACTTGCACTCGGGTGTGCCGCTGAGGTAGGCGCGCATGATGATCTGGCCGTTGACGTCGGCGCGCAGGACGGAGCCGGTTGCGCTCATGAGCAGGTTGACGTCCTCGATTACGTCGACGAAGGCTTCGTTCTTGCGGTACTTGACGTCGGCCTTGCGCCAGGATAAAGCGCCCGTGGCTTGCATGGTGATCTTGGCTGAGTCCTCGACGGCCCGCTCCGACTTGACGCCTTCGGTTGTGATGTACATCTTGAGTGTGTCGGTCTCGGTGTTTTGGGGGTATCCGAAGTCGATGATTTCTGTATAGCGCAGAGACATAAGAGATGTAATTAGTCGGCGAACCGCTAGCTAGAAACACTCAAAGGGGCACGGGGGGACACATACCATCCAGGAGCTCGTAGACCAGGACAAAGTTGTTCTTGACGGCCTCCTCGTCAAACTTGCCAAAGTAGCCGCGACCCAGGGCGATCAAGCGGTAGAGAAACTCGAAGACCAGGGCGGCATTGGCGTTACTACGGGTGATGGCGACCAGGTAGATGTTCTCGTGCTTGACATGGCTGAAGGTGGTGCTGCCGAGGGTCAAGATAGGGGATCGGACCTGGGCGTTGCTGATGACCTGGATGCGGAACACGTCCGCCAGTCGTGGCCGGCAGTCATTGCGGAAGGCTCGGAAGATGAGGTTCTCGCCCTTTTGGTTGAAGATGAGGATACCGGAGAGCATCGTGAAGGGTCGTCGGGGAGAAAGGCGATTGAAAAGTGCAGGTCGAGATGGCAACGACGGCGGGCAGTTTCGATGTCAAAGGCGGCGGGCGGGCGGTCGGGAACAATTGCATCCACAACTAGCAGCTGCAATCATGTCGCGTTCACTACTTAGGGGATTTGGGTAGGGGGTGGGAAACCGTTGAAGAACCGTTGATACGTGGTCAAAAGTACAAACCATTTAAAATGTCTAAACTTTAACTAAGCTAGTTTAAAATTTTAGGCTATTAATTTAATAAACTATTAGATTATCTTTATTCAATTACCTATCAAACGATTAATAGCATAAGCAATTGGCCAATTTTGTTATTAACAAAAGTATCAGCTAACTCCATAAATAGTTGGGCAGTTCTGCTATTAATAAAAGCATTAATTTAATAGATCAACAATAAATATAAGTAATTTGCGAAACAGATAACTATTGAAACGATAAACTATTTACAATATAAATAATTTATATAACTAATAATTAAAATTATAAACTTGCTTATTTAAAATTTACTAATAAAGTTAATAAACTATTTACGAATTTGCTAAATAGGTAGTTGACTAATATACTAATTGACGAGATTTCTAATTGTATCAATCTACTATTAAGCTAGTAAACTATAAACAGTATTAACCATTAATTAGACCAACTATTAATAATATTAACTATTAAGAGTATTAATTATTATAAGTATCAACTATTAATAAAATCAACCGTTGACAAGATAAACCGTTAATAGGATAAACCGTTAACGAAAATAAACTATTAATAAGATAAACCATTAATAATAATAAATTGGCAAGAATACTTATATACCCTATTACGTACAATTTATATACGCCTTCCCTAGCTCCCCGGCTCCTACCCTCCCTAATTCCTCGGCTCCTACCCTACCTAGCTCCCCGGCTCCTACTTAACTCCTCCTCCTCCGCCCCGGCTGTCCTCCGCCCCAGCTGTCCTCCGCCCCGGCTATACTATATTAAATTGACAGTAGGTTAATACTATACTTACTTAATTATATAAACTATATACGTTAATTTACAAATAATAAACAATTATCGTTTATAAACTCTACCGTTTTATTTATTTATATCGGTCGGTTTATAAATTTATTAAATAGTACTATATATAATATATTCCGATAGAGCGCTGAAAAACCGATAATATCTTCCGTAGAGTCGTCTAGGTATTGGGCGCTATTAGCGGTAATACTATTAGACTTAGCGATATATATTACGGGGAGACCGGTCAACGGATCTAGGCTATTATCGCTAACGTTAACCGGCTTAATTATTAAAAATACAAAGACTAGCTTATTCGAAAATATACTACCCTATAACCCTATTGTAATATATTAATTTATATATATACTATCCGATCCAAATAATGAAATCTCTCTATATGAACTTTTTAATTTAGCGTTTAATAAGTACGTACTAGACTCTACGTCGTATATAAAAATATATTCCAATCGAGCGCGCTTGATATATTTATAGCTAATTATATTTAATTATTAATATATAATAAATATACCCCGGTAGAATATACGTCGACGAATCGAAATATTAATAGAGCTATATTATTAGAATATATTTAATTTAAAATAGATTATTATAATATTATACGTACCTATTATTAAATAAAACCTACTTCTACTATTTAATTTATTAATTGCCTAAAATAATAATATTACGATTATATTCCTTACAATATATACGTCGTAAAAGGGATCTAAACTCTATTAATATTTATTTTTCACGTATAGGAAAGCTTTATACATTATATACAGCTTCTTTAACTCTTACGATTATAATAGGGTTAATATATTCATTATCGCCTATAGTTAATATCGCCTTTATCGGGTTATTAGCATTATTATTATTATTATTACGGGTATTCGGTAAGGTATCGTCTAGCGAAATATTAAGTAAAATATTATTTAGCCGAATATTATTTGGCGAAATTATAAATAATATAAATAAGATTAGTATAAGAAATATTAGCCGTTAAAAATGTATATTTAATTTAAATTCATCGTTATTAAAACTATTTAGAATTAATAAACGCGCTATTTATATAATATTTTTATATAATAAGTAATCCTTCTCTAATTCTATATAATTTTAGCGAACGATAATCGTCTTCTATACTTTATACGTACGATAACTATTAGTAATTTCTGGCTAAATAGTATATAAATCTTTTGCGAGGTTAAGACTGTGCTAACGAATATGGCGAATTTGATAGAGCTAGACTCCGCTTTAATATATCGGTATTACAAATCATTTATTACGCTTGACCGTAATTTATTTATATATTAATACAATATATTAATATAATGTATTAATACGGCGTTATATTAATGTACTTATACCGCTTACAAATTAATTAATTCTATTAAGTATCGTTCCGTATTACGAAATAATATTATACTAACGGTTGGGGACGAAAAGAATTTTGAACTTATTTATATTTAAGCTCGCTAATTAATATTATTAATAACGATATTATACTATACTAGCGGAATATTTCGATATAATATTGCTTAAAATAAATATTCGGTTTCCTAGCCTATTAATAGTATTTAATAGCCTTTTAAACGATAGTAAGAGTATTAATATTAATATTATCGGTAATATTTACGTTGCTCTTATCCGGCTGTATAATACCAGTAGGTTTAAATTCGTTATTATTTAGAATTAGAATTTGATTTAGTATAGGAGAATTCGTACGGGAGTTTGATCGAAAATTAGTAGGCGCGATACTAAGTAATGTTAATACTTGACCGGCGCGACGCCTCCTAGTATTAGTAGCGGCATTGCCTTTCGGTACTAGTTTTATCGTTTGCGCTACAACCTTATATAATAATTAATATAGCCGTCGATTAATATAGTATATCGTATAAAAATATTTATACGACTGTTACTCCTCGAATTAGGGATTCGATAAAAGGATATTAATTTTTACTATATATATTAAAATTATTGTTAGTATATTAATAATCCGTTTATAGTCTTCGATAAGGCGGCCGATCTCTTGGTCGTATTCCAATTCGTTTATTTGCAAATTAATTAGATTAAATACGACCCTTATATACTAGACGAATATTACTTTTAAATTAATATCTTTCAATTATAATTAAAAAATAATAATAATTAAGATTAATTATCGAGTATACTCTTGTAGAGTATATAATAAAACTTTATATAGAAGTTAAATACGTTACTATCCCGGATAAAACGGTATTTACTTCAAAATTCGAATATAATTAATTATAATAATTAATTATAATATTACGTCCTTTAATAATTAATTAATTAAATTCGTAATATTAGCGAATTTAGAGTATATAGAATTAGTCGGCTAATAACATATTAAATTGAAAACAGGTATAATATAACGAATAGCTAGTAAATTTTATAATATACTATAGTCGGTCCTAAATACTTTTCGTTAACCTACCCTTCGTAAACCGTTAAAATAGTAGCAAAAGTATATTATTTTGAAATATCTTCGAAGATTAAATAATATACCGATATTATTACGCTTATCCGCCAATACTTTATATTCGTAATAATTAAAACTAGCCGTTGGACCGAATATACCGCTATTTTCGTTTTATTAGGGCATATTTCTAATGAAGGCGATAATTAGCGTATATAATAATATCTATATATATTTAATTAATTATACCCTATAATTGGACAAGATTTCGTTTTAAACCCGATACTTTATTTGTTCACTATTGATTATAAGGCTATACCCCCTATCGAATATTTTTAATAGTTTAAAATATTATATTACATCTTCGAAATTAGACTTATACAGGCTAAGTATAATAGGCAAAATATTACCCTATTTAGTATATTCGAACCGAGGGAGAGTTACGATCTAGATATAATATCCTATAATAGATTTATATATTAAGTAGTATAATCCGAAGTTATCGTTATAATTAAATATCGATATAGAATATATAATATTATACTTTTAACGTACGAAAGTATTTACTAACGTTTATCGACCGAAGTATTAAATTTCTAGCAGGCCGGGAATTAGTAATACTTTATATACCAGCTTTATAACTTTATCGATATTGAATACTATTCGTCGGATATATAGATAGGGCGCTAGGATAAGGTTATTGCTAAATTTTATATAGTTTTTGAATATATAGTCAAATTTAATATTAATACGCTTACGAATATTAACCGAATTGATATATTTTATAAGATCCGATATTAGAATAAGCTTTCTATTAATAGCGTTATCCTTATATATTTCATTAATAATATTAGGATAGAATTTGCTAAATTTAGTTAAACTATTTACTATAAATACCTTTAATATAAAGATAATAATATAATCTTTTTTAATAATTTTAATAAATGATAGAGTAGGCTATTTAATATTAATAAATTTAGAATAGCGGACAATCCTTAGAAATTTTGATGATTAGCGTTAATCCCGGAAAATTCTTTATATTTAATTATAATAACCTCGTCCCGTACTATAGCAGACTTAATATACGAAATATATATATTTAAATTCTATTATATCGCTAAGGAAAATAAGTTCCGGTTAAGTCTGAATCTTGTCAGCGGTAGGGTAATATATAAATTGGCCATTTATAGTACGAATAGAACCAGCCTATTAGAGATTATACTAGGCTTTATTAAGCCTATTAATTAACTTTACTATACTAAAATATATTTTACGTCTTAAGCGTAATTATAAAAGGTAACGATATATATTAACAGGGTTAATAATATAAAGATCCTAAATAGGTTTCTCCCTATTTATCCTTATTATAGATTTTTATAATAATAATAAATTAGTAAGCTATAGCGGGAGGTTTTTAATAGTACGTATATTAATATACGGGAGGTATTCTTGTATACGGCGTTTAAATATATTTAGGCTTTTAGGTATAACGTTAGCCTTATCGCTATTCAAAACCCTAAGGATATTATACTAAGCCGAATACTAGTATTTTAAAATGCTATAGATAATATAATATAACCCTTATAGAAGTTGGAAATCTATTAATTCAATATATTCCTTACGTTCGAATTTTATCGACTCTAACTTCGAGAAGGTTTTATACGTTAGCTAGTATAGTATATCTGCAATTCGTATATTTATCTTTAATTTAAACTTTAGCTTTAATCTGAATAAATTTTCTAAATCGTTAATACTAACTTCGTCGGTATAATTATCGGCTTAACTAATATTTTAATAATTAATAAGATCCGGGAGGTTATTATTATTATTAGATTCGGAAGAAATACCTAATATAATATAAAACAACTACTCGGCAAATATTATCTCTTCTTTATCGGTTTTATCTTCATTTTCCTTTTCGTTTTCTAAAATATTTTCATCCTTAGTAGGGATATTAACGTAGTTAGGACGGGCTTCTGGTATTATAATATTATTATCGTTGTTATTATCGTCGTCGTCGTCGTTATTATAGCCAATTACCTATTTAATAATTATATATTAATTAGCCGTAATTATATAAATAAAAAGGGTATTTAATAAAAGTATATAGTAATATACCGGTCCGTAATTAATATTATCGGAATCCGCATTATTATTATAGTCGTCGTCGGCTACGAAATTCGATAGGCTAGCCTAATTATTATCTTAATTATTTCAATCGTCTAATTATAGCCGCCTACGAAAAGGAGGCTACTAGTATAAAAACGAACTATCTTTATCCTTATTATTATTATACTGAACTCTCTTCTTCCAAGCCTCTTTAATTTTGCGAACTTTACGTCGAATAATACTATATATACCTTTTCCTCGTAGGGCGGATATATTAGCGGGATTACAATAATTGTAGGGCACTAGGATTTAAATTAATTTAGAATTTAGACTTAATAAATAGATAGCGGGATAGTCTTTTTTATAAAATATTCGTCGGGGCGAATAGTACTAATAGCGGCATTAGGGAACTCGCTAGAATTAAAAATATTATATTAATAAAAATATACTAAATAATTAAAATAGATATAGTAATATAATTCTCGTTATATATCGAATTACATAATAGTCTAGAATAAAAGTTCAGCGAAATAGCGGTCGGGAAAATAATCCGAATCGAATCGTCGGCGGAGTATATATTATATTATATTACAGTCGGTTCAAATTATTTATACTTCAATTGCTAACCGGGTAAACTACTATCCGTAAACGATATTCTAGGAAGGTACGATATTTAGTATATTAATAAGCCCGGCCGTTTTAATAGTCTACGCGCGGCGGCCAATATTACTTAAAGGTAATAAAATAACTACTATAGAAAAGGCAGTTTGAGAAGATAAAGATTAGAGCCGTTTAGGGAAAGGTTTACAATTCGTATAAAAGATTCTAAAGGGAAAGAAGACTTTCCTATATCGTCAATTAAAAATAATTTAAATAAGTTCACGCCTTTAAATACCGAGAATATTCAATAATTCTATAAATCGAATTAAGAAGAAGTTAACGGAATTAAAAGCGCTATTAACTTCTTAATATTATAAACCGCTAATTCTATATACCGCAACGAACGGCACTTATATTATACATTATAATAGAAAAATTCCAAGTATTTATATCGATTACGCGGCGCTACAACAATTCTAGCCGGGTCCTATACCCTATTATAATAATTCAGACTATTAATACCCCCTAATCTAAATCTTAATATTAATAGACCGTAATTAGCAATCTCCAAAAAGATTAAAAAGATTCCAAAAACAAATAATTTTATAAATATATTATATTAATAAATAACAGAATATAATAATATAGACTAAAGAATACTAAAATATTATTTAACGTATCAACCTATTAAATCCCCTACTCTAAATGCCGAAAACTATACGAATATTTCGCGAAAATTATACGAATACGAAAACTATACGAATATTATACGAAATAATAAATAAAAGATCCCGACGGCGAAAAAGGAAAAGAAAGAAGAAAGGCAGGGCGGCGTAGGCGATACAATTCGGACTATTTAGGGGTACGGCTACTACAAGAGGGCTAGGAAGATAGCTTTTTAACCGGCTTAATAGTAGTAAACGGGGGGGCGCGATTAAATTTTATCTTAACTATACAATAAATTAGATAATATAATATAAAATCGGTAAATATTAGAATTTACCTAAATTAACATTAATATCGGCCTAGTTCTTCTTAACCGGTATCCGGCCGCAGCCTTACTTCTCGTAAATCCAATAAAAATAGGCCGGCGTAATATTATCGAATACTATTATATTATTATTAATATATATTTATTAATATTATTATAAATATAATTAATATACTTACTAAACTATTTAATTATATTATTATAAAAATCTTAGAGAGTTTTTCTCTCCTTTAAACCCGTATTCTTTAAGTTAAAACTAAAATACTTAGCGAACTCCTTATACTTCGCCCGTATATATAAAGCCGTTTAATACGTTATATTTATAAATATTTCTATTATTTATAGTCAATCATTATCTAATAGTCAAATTATATTTTAAATTAACCTTCGATATAGAATTTACTTAATTTATAGGATTTAATATAATTAACGCAATTATTTATATACATTTATACTTTAAAAAATTTTTCAACGGACTAAATAGTATTAATTATTTCCCAGAACTACTTCTCCGAGTCCGCGAGATTTTAGACCGTATAGTCGAATATATCCTTCTACTAGGGTTCTTCAATATAGCGCTATAAAATTACCTATATTAATATTATTAATATTAATTTATTCTAGCGCTAAAGATGAACTAATTTCTATACAATTAATAACCTAGTACTTTTCTACCTTTTAGGCTACTATTAAAATACTACGAGCAATTTTATATTCGGGGTTATAAAGTTAGACTTTATTATATACCTTTTCGATATTCTATATATATAAAATTATAAGTAATATATATAAATATTATCTTATTAATATATATTAACTTCTTTCTCATCCTTCTTAACGTATTTATAGTGTAAGAAAACCTACTAAATAGCAATATTCCTTATTATCTTATCCTTAGCGCGTACCGAATTTATAGTTTCTTAAATTATACTATTAAATATATCGTCGTCGTAATCATCCTTCGAAGGAATTTTAGACCGGCGTTTCCAAAACTAATCCCAAGAAATAAGCTCCGCTAAAGCCGCCTTCTGCTTATTCTATTATAATTATTAATATTAATACAATAATTTCTTTACTATAGCGTTAGCTAAATAATATCGAAAAGAATAATAATTTTAAGTTAATTAAAAATTTACCCGAACTTATATGCGACGAATCGCATTTTTTATCTTTAAGTCCATTACGTTCCCTTTATCCCTATTATTCCCCTCCTCCTTATTATCTACCCCCCAATCCTTTTCTATTATTTTCTTCTTCTTCTTCTCCTCCTCCCTATCTTTAATATTCTTCCTCTTCTCCGCCCTCTATATTTCTAATTACCTTTCGTACTCCCTTATCCCCTTCTTAGTCTCCTCTTATTCTTACTATTCTTATTACTTCTTCTTCTTCTTCTCCTTTTCCTTCTTTTCTTTCCTCTTTTTTTCGGCGGCGGCGGCGGCGGCGGTAACAATACTAAGAGGTGAGGGGATAGGGGAGGGAGTAAAATAAAAGGTAATAGTAGTATTAGTACTTTTATTACTATTTTTACCTCTAATAAGAGGGAATTCATTATTATTATTATTATTATCGTTATCGGCCTTAAAAATTTCGACGATTTTTTTGGCCTTTTTAACCTTCTTAGGCTTAGGTTTAGAAAGAGTATTAGCTTCGGCCGCAGTATATTCTTCGCTATATTAATTAATATATTTTCGAACCTCCTTTAATTTATTTTTCCAACGTTTCAATTACTATCGAACTTCAACTAATATATTTTATTACGCCTTCTATCCTATATTATCCGATTTTATTTAATTTAACTAATTAATATTATTCTTAATACGTATTTCGGCCCTCTTAAGCGCCTACGTAGCCGATATAACTTCGTCTTCAATATTATTCAAACGTATTTAGAAACAATCGATTCTAGCGGCGGCAAATTCGGGCTCGGGTTCGGGTTCGGACTCGAAGGCGGAGGCAGAAGCGGGGGCGGAGGCGGAAACGGGGATAATAGAGAGTAAAGCGTCGTCCTACTTCAAAAATAACAGAGAAGAGGAGGGATGGGGAACAGTCTTATAAAGCTAGGTTAATATAGTCTATTTATTATTAGTTTAGTCTATAATTTTTTATTTAATTCGTATATTATTATAATTAATCTAATTTTTATAGGAAGAACGTACGACGGATAAGAATAAACGAAGCAACAAGATAATAAAACGGCGAAATAACAAAACGGACAGCGAAACGGCGAAGACTTCAATTACTACGAGACTATAGAATAAAATAGAATATAAACTAAAATATTCAATTAAATCTAATCGGCATTACGGCCGGCCGTACTTACTACTTAAAGTTATTATTACTATATTATAATAATTAAAAAGGTACGTCTAATTCAATTACTATTGTAATTATATTATAATATAGAGGAAAGTAGCCCCTAATAATTAAATCCACCGATTAATAATCTAATAGACTCCAAATCGTACTTAATACTTTATTACCCGATAAATCGGTATACGGTTAAATACCAGATTGATTTATAAACGTATAAAGGGATAAAAAGTTTATTTAAAATAACGATTTATATTGGAGGTAACGGTTTAAATATATATTTACGGTTTATTTTTCCGACGGTTTCTTTTATCGAATAGCTTTATATAATAGACCTTGTATTAATTATCTAAAAATTTAATAACTATAAAATAAATTTATTCGATATACTATCCAATTAGTATATTAAATATTAAATGACGGTTAGTAGCTAGTCCATCTAATAAACTATTTATTTATTTAGTAGGTAAATACAATAATAAACAAATATATTAATTACAAAAATAGTAATTAAAATACAAATATAATTATTAACTATAATATTAATAATTTAAAAATAGTTAATATAATAAATTATTAATTCGATTAATTAGCCAACAGTTTGAGTGCTTCTATAGTAAATAGTAAAATACTTTAATATATGAAAAAGTTGATAATTTGTATACTTAAAATAGGTAATTAACTATTAATATATAGTTTATAAGAGTAATAGTCTAATTAAAGTATTATTAAGTTTTCAAATGGACTAAAGACTTGATAATATATTACTAGTTTATAATCGGTTAATATTATATTAACCGTTATTATACAGTTAATCGCATTGACTAATATATTCTAGTAAACTAAAATACTATAAACCGTTAATATACGGCTTGTCAAATAAACGGTCTAATTTTTGAATGCTAAAATCACAGACGGTTTAAACATTTAGACTCTAAATGCACGGTCAAATCAAATTTGACAGTCTGTACTTGGTTTATCACCCCCCCCCCCAGTTCGGCTAAGTAGTGCCACCTGGACAGGCGGCTCTTCAGGGGATGGTGGACGCTCTCCTGCAGCGCGGGAAGTCCCTGAGTGGATTGCCATGTCGACCTGCTGCGGGCAACGGGGGCGCGCGACATGGGTTGTCGGGGAGAGCCTGCCGCTCTAGGTAAGGTACCTCTAAGGTGCGGCAGGCAAGAACCGACGGAGAGAGGTACTTCTGACCTGCAGCAGCGTGGCCTGATGGGAAATTGTTAGTGATACACTCATTGCACTCTGCGCCCAGCAACAAGGTACTTTGACAGCGATGCCCCTTTTTTCAGAGCACTAACAATAAACAAGGAGCGACACCAAGTTGCACATTCTCAACTTGTACGGCATTTCACGGCATTTCACGGCATTCCACTTGCGATTAATTTATGTACAGAGCACGATGAGTTATTGAATGATGTTTGATTTAGTTTAATTACCTCCTCTCTCTCAATGAAGCGCACTATCTCAATGTTTGATCAATGTTGGACCTGCCAACTCCAAGCCCCGACCACTGTCAACTCATAAACGTCGTAGACCCCCAAAGCCTCTCCTCTCCCCGATGTCGAGGCACTTTAAGCATCCGACTTCAAAATAGCCCAAAGACATGCATCATAACTCTTCTCACCCACAGTCTGCATGACCATCGACTCGACCCTCTCATCCTTAGCCACTCCCTCCACCAAGTTGAAGTAATTGAGGTTATTCGGCTTATCAGCATCGATAAAGAAGAAACCAAACTTGGGCCTCTTTCCCTCCTCGATCTCCTTCTTCAGCCGGTTCAACACCTCCAACCCCGACCCCTGGATAACATACGCAATGTTCTTGCGCGCCACCTCTACGTGTTTGGGGTCGAACTCGACAGTGGTGAGCACTGATCTTAACATGCCCCTTCCCGTCAAGAGCAAACAACGACTCCATCGTGGCATCCTTACAAGCTGGTCGGTAGCTGTCTTTGAGGATTCTTCACATGTCCACCAACACATGACATGTTGCGCCTTGTGCTACACCAAGGCTGGTGGTACCTATAAGCTGACAATGACGATGCTGCCCTCAATAGCGGGTGGGTTGACAAGAGAGTCCACAAGATGCGGTACTGATGGGTGTCATTCAATGCCGATGGCCGTGGTTGACAAATGCCGATGATCACCACAGGTACCATTCCGGATGATGCAGTCGGGTGCTTTGCAGACCTGGAGAAAAGGGTTCAAGTGACAGCGCGAGAAGGACCCTTTATGCACACAATCGGGGACATCGATTGGTCCTCGGCAATGAGATTGCAGGGTGCATGAGAAAAATCATTCCAATGACCGAAAATGAGGGTTCATTTCAAACCTAACCGACGATGATTTGGATGCCGGGGGGAGATCACTGGAGTGTGGTGTTGTCCGGTAGCCCGCAAAAGCCCCAGCGGGTCTGACGTCACTGGACCACTCACCGCCGTCTGCGAGACAGGAACGGCATCTTTTCCTTGGCTCACATCAATGTAAGTGAACACCCGTTTTCTCATCAAACCTCCCGACCCGAGGGCACCATTACGCAGGTCTGCATGCCAGCTCACAAGTGCTATTGGGTAGAAATCCAATTAACCTCTGTTAAGGCTTACCCCATCATCATGCCTCGACCTGCAGATCCTTCTAGACTTCCATGTCCCAAAGCCTCTCGGGACTCCCAAGACCGCCAAGGAAGCTTGCTTTCCCGGTTCCCAAGTTCGCAAGAAGATCCCATAAGTCGAACCCCAACCCACGACGACATCTCTTAAATATCTCATAACCTCCCTCGTGAACTCATGTATCACGAGAACTTCAGTCCCAACACCACCACCAAAACATCAGCAAGATGGAGGCCGCAGGAGCAATCGACGATAGGAGGCTTAAGCAGGGCTTCATCCTCGCAACCCTCATATCTACCATTGCCGGTACCTTCACCACCGGAGTCAACCTGTTCGACCGTGTCGGGGAAGCCAGAAGACAGCGGAGACAGCGCAAGATGGACAGGGGCCAGAACCGCAAGATCAAGGAACTGGAAAAGCGACTGGATGACGCCGTCAAGGGCAGGACCGAGGCCGAGGAGCTACAGAAGAACATGCGAAATAAGGGCAGTCGTCAAAGGGGAGCGGACGACGAAGAGGATCTGAGGAACTCCCTCCAGCGTGGCGGTCCGTTGGTTCAAGGGCAGTATGACCAGCTCTACTCGAGGGCAGGACCTCAGTTTGCTCAGGGTGACTGTAAGTTTCCTTAATCTACCTCACCCTCAGCATGAAAACAGTATGTAGTACTAACACCACCACCTAGTGCTCGCCCAAACCCAACTCCAAGGCCAAATCATCACCCTCCAAGGCACCGTCATCAAAATGCTCGAAGAAGCTCTCTACACCGGCGACCCCCCCGACATCCGCAAGCTCTACAACGCCTCCGAGTTCGCCCAAGAAGGCAGCATGCGCGCCCTCCGCGACCAATACCAACGCCTCCTTCAATCCGCCCCCATAGACCAGCGTGCTCTTCCCGCTCCCGGCCCCGGACCAGCTCCCTCTCACCGTTCCGGCCCAAGTCAAAGCCGTCCCATCGCTCCCGTCCGTCGCATCTCCTCCACTCCTTCTCTCCGAGACTACTACAACACAACCGACTACGACACCTCCTACCACCGCACCCGCACCCGCGGCGCCGGTTCCATTTCCCACTCCCACCACTCGAACCACTCTCGCTCCCCCTCCCGCTCCCGCTCCCGCGCCCGCTCAGTAGCATCCAAGGGAACCGGCACCTCCATTCCCAAACAACTAACCTACCACCACTCCATCTACTGCCATTACGCGACCTACCTGCAACAATCCGGACAACCACTCGACTCCTCCATCGCCTCCAGTGGTGTCTGTCCCGATTGCCATGCGCATTTATTCGATCCCGTGGAAGTCGTGCAGCGCGGGCCGTGGCGGGTCGATAAAGAAGTTGTCACTCACAACGAGCGCACGGGGAAGGAAGAAGGGGTGGAGTATAGGAGTTATTTGTTGACGACTCGGTTTTTTGTCAAGTGTCATCGGGAGGGGGGCGGGTTTGCGTGTTATTTGTGCTCGAAACATCGAGAGAGGGATACGGTTTGTAAGAGGGAGGAGAGTCTGGTGGATCATGTGGGTGAGAAACATAGTATTGGGGAGTATGAGGGGGATGGGGATATTTTGGATGTTACGAGGTGATTTGGTTTTTTTGCTATTGGGTTTCATATCTTTTTTTTTTCTTCGCCCTTGTACAATTTGCTTGAACATCTCTTTTTTCTTTTCTTGTCACGACTTTCTTACGACTGCATCGAGCGTTACGAACTTATAAGGGCATGATTTCACATGGCAAGAATGATTAAGACAAACGATAGAACGATATTATGATGAGATGAAATGGATGAGGGTAGAGAGTACATGGTTCTTGCATTCTGAGTTGAGTCTCTCTGTATCTGTTGTACCATATCTCCGCTTATTATCCCTTCGCGATATCCAGAATTGATATCCTAAATTTCCAAAGCCCGGGATACCTAGAGGCATCTTCCAAGCTATAATCCAAAAACTTCCAAAAGCCTGGTATATCAACCTGCCCAGGCTGTGAACCAAACAAAATCTGTGTCGTAGACAGATATATCTGCATGCATTCTGTATCCTCCTCCATCATTCTTGTGTGCGTGTGTGTGTGTGTGTGTGTGTGCATGCTCATACCATGTCCGACTCTATCGGAGAATTCCGAGTACTATCAAACGAACCAAAAAACAGATTATCCAACTTTTGAAGACACCGCAGCCATCCCAACCTTTTTTGATAACCGTGGGAAGACCGCACCTGTTGCCCCCATTCCGAAGACCGATCCATTACCCATGAATGTAAGAAGAGATCCCAAATGAAGTCCGGCCACGTCATGTAGGCCGGAAACGAAGAGAAAAAAAAGAAGTAACAAAAGACAAAACAAAGAAAGCAGAAACGAAAGTCTTGCAACAACCCGCTTGCTTCCCTCCTCGACCACTCCAAAACTTCAGGTTCACTCTCGTTCGCTTCCTGTCTCAACAACCGCCACAACTCGCACAGCTCGCCCCCAAAGTCCAGTCATACATTACATGCCGTGACTTTACTCCTCACCCTCTCCAACACGCTCCTCTCGGCCTGCAACTTATCCAGCTCCTTCCTCGTCTCGAAATTGCTCTCCAGCTTCTGGCTGACCGCCTGCCGAATGCTCTCCTCGCCACGGTTCATCCAGACATGCCACCCGGAATTGCTCAAAGGCCAGAGCGGCTTGTTCTCGATATTCTCGATCCAGTCGGCATTCGTCGTCATCTTCTTGCGGCTGGCAATGATATCCATGTCGGCCGCAATCTGCGCGCAGTACGACTCCAAGGGCAAGTCGTTGACGTCCCGACCGAACGGGTTCTCGATCTCTCTGCCAATAAAAAGCAGCCCCAAAATAATGTAGGCCGCTGCGATGGTTGCCGGAATCGTAATCCAGTTCAACGTCGGCAGCAGCTGGAAGGGAAGCAGCAGGATATAAACCCACGTGATTTGCGCGATGGCGATGGCGTAGGCGATGGGGAGCGGGGTGGACAGCACACGGTCGGTTCCCACGAGCACGTCGTTCAGGATGGACATGTTGTTGTAGGCCAGCGTTTGCTGCATGGGAACGGGCAGCTTGCCGTCGGCGATCAGCTCGTCCGTGTAGGTGGCCAGGTACGAAAGGATCTCGAGGGGGAGGTTGCCGAGCGGGCGAGATGCCTTCTTAATCATCTTGCGCGGGTTGGAGGCGGCGAAGCTGACGCCGATGTACTCGCCGACAGACTTGAAGAAGCCGGGACCTTGGAGGGCCTTGAGCGTCTTATCCGGTTCCTCCTCGGTGGCTCGCTTGGCGAAGGTGTCGAGGTGGGCGACGAGGTGCGAGATGTCGTCGTAGCAGGTGTAGGGCTCAAAGCGGAGGCGGTGTTTCAAGGATACGGCAAAGGCGACCAGGAGGTTCAGGGCAGTTCTGTGGATGTTAGCAAAAAAAGAAAAAAAAAAAAAAAAAAAAGAAAAAAGGGAAAAACTCTGCAAATGGAATCCCCCCTGGGACTTACAGCTTGGCCAAAACGTCCTTCTTCCCCAACTCGCCTTCCCGCTCTTTGGCATGCACCCAGTAGACACGACCGAGTGTCTGACACGCCAGGAGCAACGAGGACCAATATTTGCGACCCTCTGAATAGCGCTCGTAGGCCGTGGAGCTGCGGAACGACAGACTCAAACCGACCACGAAACCAAGGACCGTCAGAAGGATGTTGTGAATACCCACTGGGGAGGAGGGAGGGTCAGCTTGTGATAGGGATACGATAGGCACAGGAGGTAGGTGGAACGCACAATTTGTCACTTTAAAGTTAATAACAGTGAGCATAGTGGTCCACGCACCGACTCCGAAGAGTGGTAGGATCATCTTGGGCAGGATACTGCCGTGCATCTGCATGAAGATAGGCCATTTTGAGTGCTTTTGGGTGTCTCGGGGGCCGGTCTGGAATCGTGCAAGGTTCGTGTTAGTGATTAGGTGCGTGACATGAGTGAGGGAAGGACGGGTTAATGGTGGTGGAAGACATACAAAGTAGTCATCGATCTCTACGGATCTGCGTACAGGCCGGAAGGGGTTCATGGTGTTGACACGAGGCGACATGAGCGTGGGTACCTGCTCCAGCTCAGGAAGGTTCTCGATGGACAACCGGGGTAGCCGGGGCTTCTCGGCGCCGCCATTCAAGTGATGTTGCTCCGCGTCTAAGTCGTCAGAGCCTACATGACCGCTATCGTCGGCCATTGTGGTTGTGGTTGTGGTTGGACTAGTGCCGGAAGAGCCTAGCCTGTTGTGATTGGGTCCTGGAGGCTCAACCGCAGTCGGGATCCTGCTTTGAGGCTGCTGGATCGACATGTATGAGCGATGGGGTGGTATACCAAGTAGTCCAGCAGAGATGGTACCCACAGGAGTCCGGATGGACGGTGAAACCCGGGGGAAGTGGTGATCAATCTAACTCGAATCCTCCAGATCTGGGGAAATGTGGAATACGTGTTGATACGGGGGATCCAATCCAATGTTTGTTGCTAGAATCCGCAGGTGGTGCCGCAAGTGTTGAACCGGGTGGTGATATGGAAATACTTGGGGAAAAGCCCCTTGGAAAATCGAACCACAACGAGGGACAAGGGGTCAAGATAAAATAGGAATAATCTAAAAAAGAGGTGGAAAGGAAAAAGTTGTAGGATGAGATTCTATGTTGAAACTGGAATCTAGACCAAAAAGGTGGAAAAGGGGAGGGGGGGATGTGGATGTGAATGGGGAGGTTGACGTTTAAAGGAAGGTTTGTTGACAGTGTCGATGACGACGGACTGGTTCTCTTTTCCGAATTCTCTTGCCCGGTCTCTCCTTCTTTTCCCAGTGATGATTTATTTCCACTTTGCTTTCACCCCTGTCTCCACGTCGTCCGTACCCATCCATTGTATGGCCCCTGTTTGAAGATGTCATGCCCCGGCCCCTATGTACCTATGTCCGGTTCCCGATTTCTGGATTTCTCGGTGTTGTCCGTTTATACGTAGCACTGATGGTAGAGGTAGTATTCGACCCGTTCCATCTCAGCTTCCTTCTACAACGGTGCACACACATTCGGGTGAACACGGCGTGGACACTGAACTGGAACTGGCATCAGAAGTCAGGGCAAAGGGTCCCGTCGTGTTCTGTTGAAACATTACAGAATCCCCACTCTCTCCCAGGGCTGCCGGCTAGACGCTGCAAAACTCCACAAAACATTTGGCTGCGGTTCCTGAATGGTGCCAAGCCTGCATCGCATTGGCTTGACACACGCCGCGGACCCGGAGATTTGGAGCCTGAAATCCACTGGACGACCACTAGAATTCAGTGACGGAGAACAGAACATGGTTGCGCAAATTGAGAACTCTCAGAATCCAATCTGCTCCTGCCGCCAAAGGGCGATGATGTGAGCATCCTGGCTGTTAGTCTAATACCTGGCCCAATGCGGTAATGGATGAACACTCGTCTGTCGGGCATCGATGAATTCCGCACCTGTTCCAATTTGCACCTGGATTGATGCATTGACCCGACTACCATTCTCATCACAAACCTTGTCGATATACGTTACTAAGTCTACTATACTGGATATGCATTCACGCACCTATGCACATTGAAGTGGTCGTACCGAACGTAGTGCTGATTCACAACAGTGCTGTTGGTCCTATTCGTCCTTTTCTCGGGAGGGCGCAGGCATCACACCATGTCCACTGCACTAACACCTATTCAAACCGCTTCGGAAGCAAAGGAAAGCTGCGACGTTGACTGTCAGACAGCTTCATGATCTTCACCTCAACTCTCTCCACAACATCCAAGATGCGGCATGTTCATGCATCAAAGCTCCTCAGTTGTTTTGTTAATCCCTACAGGGCAACAAGCCAAACAACATGACGAGAAGCTTGCCTCGAGACAGTGGATCTCTGGATTCGCATCATCGGGAATCGAAGAGCTGTGATTGGAAAACAGGTGAAAGAGTGAAGCTACATGCTTGCTCTGATCAATTCATGGATTCATGGATTCATGCCTGTCCGTTCCCTATTTTTGTTTCAATATGCTGATCTTCCTACAGTCTCGGCCCTTGGCGTTCAGGCCTTCACGTCGTCTGTTAGTGACCATATAATTCCTATGCCTTCACTATATGAGTTCGAAAAACTCTTCAACTTCTCATCTCCGCGAGGAATGCGTTCCAAGCCATTGGCTTGCTACCCGCCCCCAATCTTCTTCCGTCCTTCTGGAAAACACGGCCAGGCTTCCTTGATCCGCCCTCTTAACGCCGTGATCTAACCCTGTTTAAACACCACCCCCTCAACTGCTAGCTTGGCGGGCTTAAGCGACAGACGCCAGTACGCCACCCGCCACGAAACCTACACGACCGCCATCCAGTCCCCGGACCAGGCAACTCAACGTCAGGGGAAAAAAACGAAAAGAGAGGAAAACTTGGAAACATGCCCCTGTTTCAACCACATCTCGGCTACCTCTTCTTTGGCAATGCGGTACAATCAGACATCTAATGAGGTAAGAAGAGTTCGAAGAAGAAGAGTTCAAAGCAGAGAAGAAAAACAAAACATTGTTTGGTAAGACAGGATTTGCCCTACAGCAAGCATGTCGAGTGACGGAGCACAACAGAGAAGATCGAAGCCGGTCGGTTGGTCGTACATCGACCTGTCAAACCAATAATCACCTCATCGACAATTCCATTGTTTCAGCGAGAATAAACACCATTTGCCCGTTTCTAGAGATTTCCAGATTGTATGTCATCGATCCTTTTTTCTTCTCCGCGGCTGAGCGCATAAGTTGATGAGCGCTTTCTCTAACAAATGCGATGATCCCATCGTCATCATCGTCATTTGTGGAATACAGTAGCGACCGATCGTGGTAAGGTTTCCTCAGATCAAAGAGTCTCAACCCGATCGTGCTCCTCTGATCTTTAACAACGCAGTATCTCGAAGGGTAAGGTAAGACTTTTGGTGTTTCTGAAATGGAAATCCACCACCAGTGCACTTACACCAAGCTACAAAGTGACCCTTTCGGGGCCGAGGCCGTGAGACATGGTGGCTTGCTTGCCGGGGAGAAAGCCCCCGGTAGCCCCGGTGTTCTCGAACGTAACAAGTGCTTTCCCCCGATCATCTCCGAAGATTTGGAAGAATTTTCAACTCTCAAACAAACACAACCTTCATTGACAATACTTCGATCGCGACATTGAGCTGATGACTCACTCACTGGTTGACCTCCAGTCGGCGACCTTCCGTTACAGCCATGGCGCGTTGGATTGCTATAGCATGGAAATCTTATAGCTATAATTTCCGGAGATTCTCGAACTCGACGTTGCTCACCCGACCGTCTCCGGACGGACCTTGACGAAACATCATTGAAAAAAAAACTCAACAAACTTTTACTTCCTTTGCTAAGCGCGTTAATACATGCTAAGCCAGTTTTACTGTACCAAGGAAGATTTACAGCCAAATCTCCGGACCCTTACGAATTCCAACTTTTGCACCCGACTGACTATCTCCGTAGGTTGACGAGATTCATAACGCAGAAACAAGCCTTCAGTCCCATCACTCGAGTGTTTCGAAACAAATCCGTCCATTCTTCATGAGCCGCTTCACGTCTAATCGGCCAATTAACAAGTTCCCTTGGCAACAATGCTATAGAAGTTCTACATACAACCAAATCTCCGGACCCTTACGAATTCCAACTTTTGCACCCGACTATTGCCGGACTTTAACAAACAAAATCACAACCCAAAACAGGGTTTATCTCGAACTGGAAGTCAGCTTCAACACTTACAAGCCCAATTCGGCAATCCGCCCGTTGACTGTCCCAGGGATGGATTCTTCTTTCTGATATCAGATTCTCTGATGGCGTCCAGCTCGATATCTTGACACCCAAGTTTCTCCGGACATTGACCCACATCCGCTCACGAGAAAACACATACAGTTACCTTAATCTGCTGGGTGTTTGAATACCAACCAACCAACCAACTAACCAACCGGTTTAACATGACTCGGCTTATTAACTTTACAGGTTGCTACTATTTTCAAGGTCTAGTCTATAGGTTACTTTATATCGGAGATTTTAACATTGAATGTTCGGATTGTGCTCGAGTCCAGGTTCATGTTTTCACCCAATATCTGCGGATCGTGAAGGAATTCACAACCCAAACGGACACCTTCCTCTTTACAATACTCACAAGAATATTGGCATCGATGATGAACCTCGGAACTCAACCCGTTCACTTAGGTAACCACCTATTACAAAACCGGCTTGCCATGAGAGCCTCGCATATACCATACCGCGAATGTCTCCGAACCAATTTCACTAGGTATTGGAAGGTACAATGGTGCACTGTGGTGCGGGGTATTTAAGGTCGTTTCTTCTGGTTTCTTAGTTTTAGTCTTCTTTCTTCTGAATCAACCACCCTCTCCGTTCCTTTTACCGAACCTCTTTGGCATTCCACGCTCGAGTTGCAGTATACTTCCACTTACATGTTTCTAGTCCACCAAGCGTCTCCGGACCTTGGACGCGCTCGAGACGCGCTTCACGACCCCGAATAGTCCTATTGCTCCTTCGGTCTTCATCCCTGCGCTGATCTCAACCACGACAACCCTTGTGACTCACACTCACAGTCAGTGCGACTTGACGATGTACGGGCGGAAACCAACTTCCTATCCATAACGCATACCTCGACTTATATATCAAGGGTATCTCTGAACGTAATTTCCCAGAAACCAAGCAAAGCGCCGGCTAAAACCCGCACACCACACACTTTTCGTTCTCTCCTTCTTCGCTCCCGTCCATCAATTTTTGCACGCTAACACTCCAGTCCCATTATCAACAACCACCATCAATCCAGCCCGATCCGGTCTATCCCGACAGTACCACCATGCCATGCTATGCCATGCTATGCCATGCTATGCCACAACAAACAATCCCACTAATACTGAAACCTCCACCTAGGATCCTCATCCCCATCCCAATCCACCAGATGCCCAATCTCCTCCACCTCCGGCGCAATCCCATCCCGTCTCTTATTCTCCCTACTCAAAATCAAGTACAGCAAGCTTGAAACAATCACGTTCCCCGCCAGATACCCCAACGCAAAGCTGTGTCCGACGATATACCTCGGTCCATGCCCGCTTCTGTACAACTGCGTACCCAGCACGGCGCCCAAGTTACCGATACTAATCTGCATCGCGTTCGCCACCGCTCTCTTGGTCTGTCCCGACACGTTAATGGCCGGCCAGGAGAGGGCCAGGGCCGTGGCGGGGTAGATGCCGCCGGCAGCGAAGAAGGTGCCGGCGTAGGAAAGGCTGGGTCGGGCGATGGGGTCTTTGTTGGCGAGGAGCATGATGTAGCCGATTATGGCCAAGATGGCCGAGCCGATGATGAAGACGGCGCGCTTATGTAGGCGCTCGGAGACGCTGGCTACGGTGAGGGTGGTGAGGAAGGCGAAGGCGTAAGGGGGGATGGTGAGGAGTTGGGCGGTTGCGGCGCGGTAGCCTAGGGCGGCGATGATGGAGGGCTATTGCGAGGGGTTAGTATAAGATAGGTAAGTGATGTTCTCGACCGTTGACTTACTAGGAATAAAGAGAAGGTGTAGAGAGGTAAGCTCATGGTGTGGAAACTCAAGCCGTAGAGCCAGCACTTGGTGTCCTTCAAAGCCCGGAGGACATTGTCCCAGGTGAAACTTTCGTCGTGGGTAGCATCGCTATCTGAAGCCAGACGGGCGTGGATGAACTTGCGCTCCTTGTCCGTGAGGAATTCAGCAGTGTCCGGGTAGTTGTAGATGAACCAATAAGCCCCGACGGCTACGACGACTGTGGCGATACCCTCGAGGATGAAGATCCAGCGCCAGCCGTGCTCCCAGACGGTGCCGCGCATGAAGCTGATGCCATAGGCCAGGATACCACCGAAGGATCCGGCAAGGGCAGCGGCTCCGAAAAAGAGGGAAATACGGAACTGTCTCTCGCGACGCTTGTACCACATAGAGAAGTAGTAGACTACGCCGGGGAAGAGACCACTCTCAGCGACACCAAGGAAGAAGCGGGCGATGAAGAAGCCAGTGAGGTTCTGGACGATGCCCATCAAGGTGGCTACGATACCCCATAGGATGGTGAGGGTGGGTAGCCAGAACCTGGGTGTTGTCCGCTTGAGAACGATGTTGCATGGGATCTATCGACGTGTAAGTGAGAGGACCTCATGATAGGGAGTGAACAAGACTTACCTCGAAGATGACATAACCAATAAAGTGCAGCGTCAGACCAGTGAGATACTGGTTGCCCGTCATACCAAGGTCTGCTGCGAGACCTTGGATCCTCGCGTTGGCCACATTGCTGCGATCCAAGAAGGAGAGCAGATAGAGGATACCGACAGCAGGCAAGAGTCGGATATCGAGTTTCCGGAGCAGTGACTTTTCGTTGACCGTGTCTGTCTCGAGGTCAACTGTTTCAGAGGCTGTTACTGAACCTGGGTCAACAGATGGTCTCTTGTCCGGAACCGACTCGGAGTACTGTTGAGGCTTCCCCTCTGTCACGGGCTCAGCCATGGTTGTTTAGAGATGGAGGAACCACTGGGCAAAGAAGATGAGATAGAAGAATCCTGTATATCACACAAGGGGTGGTATCTGGAACACGGTGCTCGCCTGTAGTACAGGTTTTGGCGGTGATACGGACGGTTAGATAGCGCGAGACATCAAGTGTAAGCAAACAGTCTCTTCATCTTGTAGAACTCTGGCTCTTTGAAAGGGGGTTCTTATATCAAGGCGAATGTGCTCACCCATTCTCAGCCATACTGAAGGCTTTTCTGATATGGAAAGACTGGCAATGATGGCACTTTTGGCCAGTGAGAAAGACATGGACCATCATTATCACATCCGTAGTGTTGATGGCGACATGGAGCTCCATCTTTTGTCATTAGACAGCTCCCCGCGTTGTCAATACAACTTGGGGGTGCCCTGTCTTGGCGGGATTGGGGGAGTGCGGGAAGCTTAACCTTAATGAGGTCACTGGCCCGTCACTTGGGAAGAGGTCTGATGAACCAGACGGGAGCTACCGAATTCCAAGCCGAAGCATTGGTGAGCCGTTGATGGATAACTTTAGGCTCGGGACTTGAGATGACTGCCGGCGACATTCGAGACATGTGCTTGGTGGAGGTTGTCGGTGATGATCTTTTTGTGTGGCTTTTATCAGCCAAGATGGCGCGATGAGGGATGGGTTGACATTGATGTGAAGCGGTTCTCGTCAAAGAAGAAGCAAAGACCCCGATAGGAGATGGCGACAAGCGGCAGCGGGAGCTCTTGGATTGAAAGAGTGAGCCATTGAGTAGCTTGTATAAAACCCTTCATTGATGATAGATATCTGGGCATTCATTGTGTCCTGCATTCAACTGTTGAAGAGAGGATAAAATGAGCGAGTGAGAAAGTCGATTAGCGTGCGGGAGGACACTGCGTTTTATTCGCTTGTCCACTTCTGCGACGGCAGCTCAGCTGTGGAGGGGAAGGAGCTTCCATTATTACACATGTTCCAGGCGAACATTTTGGAGTCGTTTCCTTCCATGGTTGGAATTTGGGGATGCCAAGGAAAGCCCTGAATGCCCCTGACCAGCAGTTCCCCGCATCCAATTTTCAGGCACCGCGCCAAGTCTGGCCAACTTGGTCTCCCAATTCAGCCAATTGCATCACAACTTCCACTTCCAACCCTAAACCCTTCTTCCACCTCCAACATTTTTCTCCATCATTTCTCACGAACCTTACCGTCGTCCTAACATCCTATGTCCCATGACTACATCCCGCTACACAATCGCCCCAAACGAGACATGAGCTACTCGTCCAGTTTTGTCCACAAGTTTCTCAACCAGTTACAGCACCATCAACAGCAAAACCCTAGTGCTACACAATGGGATCTTCCCAGATACGACGCCGCTGATGAGGCAGATCAGCAAGTCCTCGTCTCTCGGAGCACACCACATGTCTTCCAGCTAGGCACAGGGGCATCCATCTTCACAAGCCTTCTGATTCCCGCCATCGTTTCGGCCAGATCCGAGATCGTCCTTGTCACCTGCTTCTGGGCTCCATCAAAGACCCTTTCCGCCATCACCGATGCTCTTGTCAAACTTGCAAACCACCGCCGTCATCTGCCCAACCAGCATGACATCGAGCCTCTGACTGTCCGAATCTGCTTCTCGTCGCGATCCGTACTCCAAAAGTTACTGCATCCACAGTCTCGCGATGGCTACACCTACTCGCCTGCTGAATGGCAAAAGAAGCTCGGCCTCCCCGATCCTTCCTTGCTGGAGGAGGCCGGCATCCGCCTTCAAGTGAAGAGTCTGTTCTTCCTCCCCTTCAGTGTTATGCACCCAAAGTTCGTCATTATCGACAGACAACGTGCCTTCATCCCGAGTTGCAACGTCAGTTGGGAGCCGTGGTTGGAAGGCTGTGTTGAAATCACGGGCGATGCTGTCTCCAGCCTCATGTCATTCTATGTCTTGACATGGGAGAAACATGTCGACTTTCGGAAACCCCTCCCTACCAGCCATAGCAGTAGCCGTACGTCTGAGCTACAGCTTATCTTTGTCCCTAGCAGTGCTCACCACTTGGTCCGCCCTGCAGCCTCTTCGGCACCGCTTCCGACGCTTGTGTTGCCTTCCTCGCACCATCAGAACCCACAGTTCCGCTTCTTGCCGTGGCAAAAAGCTGCCAAACCTCCAGCTACCCCCTTGAACGTTGCAATGCTGGAGCTATTTGAGCAGGCTCGACGGTCCATCTACCTACAGACCCCGAATCTCACCTGCGAGCCTGTCATTGCTGCATTGCTAGACGCTCTAAAGCGAGGCGTCCATGTAACCATTGTGACAGGTCGGAACATGATGCTTCTGGAGCAGCTTGTCACGGCTGGCACCACCACATCTTGGTGCCTCCGATCCCTCGTACGCCGTTTTAAGAAGCTCCGCACACACGCTGCTCACGATCTAGAATCTGGACACCCCGGTCTTGGCCACCTGCGAATCTCTTACTTTCAGCCGCGTTCCGCAACCAAAGCAGGCAAGCGTGGGAGCCAAGCTCGTGCGGTCAACGATGCCCATATGCAGGATCCGGAAGAGGAAGAGCCAGTGCACTCTCATCTCAAGCTGACCATTGTTGATGGCGAGTACACGGTCCTAGGGTCCGGTAACATGGACCGTGCAAGCTGGTATACAAGCCAAGAACTGGGCGTCTTGTTCCACGATGCAGCTTTTGCGGAATCAGTACGGGAGGGAGTTGACCTTGTGTTGGACCAGCGGCTTTCTCTCGTCTTTGACTCTGGAAATAACTAAGAAACACCAGACAGAAACATACACACACCTTGCATTTCAAATCACAGAACTAGCGCTGTGGACGGCATACCAGAAAGAACCGATGCGGATGCATGAACCAGACATCTCGGCAGCACTACGCCATGTCGCTCCCAAGTCAAAGGACCTTGGGCAATGTGACCATGGCGGAAAGGTGGTGCATCTTTTCCGCCCACAGACCCGGCAGTCGCCAATCAAAACAAACTCCTGTTTGTCGACGCTTACCCATAACGGACATCAAGGAACGTGGGCTCCGAGAACGAGACCCGGTTTCCACCCCGAAACCAAACCACCACCTTCACCAAAAACCCGGTTCCACCAAATTGCTCGAATGCGGTGTCCAGGTCGGCGGGTTTGGCGGACAGCTTGGCCTGTTTCTTGTAGACAGCGTTACACTTGTTCCTGAACAGTCTTGTCGCTTCTCGGGCCCCGACTTCCACTCCATGGCTTATCCGGGACGATCCTTCCTGTGACTCCGGGGTAGAACCACTCTCGGAATGACGCCCGTTTCTGCCACGACCACCGCAGCGGGCCTTGTTCATGGAGCAGCCGAACTGTAGCTGAACTGAATCGAACAAGCCTCGTTCAGTCAGTGGCGTCATGTGCTCGTTTCTCAACGTCTCGGGAGCTCGTTCCCGTCTTCCCGACCGATGGATCTTGGACTGATGGAGGTCTCCCCAAGAGAACTCCATCATAAAAGGGGACGACTTCGCCTTTGTTGATTCGAAAATCCTCAGCACGGGCATTCTGGGTCATTCAGTCAACGGAAACCCTAATCATCAACAGCTGTCACAATGGTTGCCAAGCTCCTTCTCGCTGCCGCCTTGACGGCCTCTGCCCTCGCCGCCCCCGTCCTCGAGGACCGTCAGAACTGTGGCTCTACCTGGTATGATCATCATCACCACCCCTCAAGACTTGAGACACCGAGACTAACAGACGATATAGGACCCAGTGCGGTGGTATCGGCTGGTCTGGCGCGACTTGCTGCTCTTCCGGCAACTACTGCTCTGAGATCAACCCCTACTACTTCCAGTGCTTGCCCGGCGCCGCGACCACCACCGCCAAGGCTTCTTCCACCAGCCCTACCAGCACCAGCAAGGCCTCCAGCACCACCAGCAAGGTCACCAGCAGCAGCGCCGCTCAGCCCATCACCACCACCGCTCCCTCGGTGCCCACCACCACCATCGCTGGCGGTGCCTCTTCCACTGCTAGCTTCACTGGCAATCCCTTCGTCGGTGTTCAGGGCTGGGCCAACAGCTACTACTCCTCCGAGATCTACAACCATGCCATTCCTTCCATGACTGGCACCTGGGCCGCTAAGGCTTCTGCCGTTGCCAAGGTCCCCACCTTCCAGTGGCTCGACCGCAACGTCACCGTTGACACTCTGATGAAGAGCACCCTCCAGGAGATCCGCGCCGCCAACAAGGCCGGTGCCAACCCTCCCTACGCCGCTCACTTTGTCGTCTACGATCTCCCCGACCGTGACTGCGCTGCTGCCGCCTCCAACGGCGAGTTCTCCATCGCCAACAATGGCATTGCCAACTACAAGACCTACATCAACGCCATCCGCAAGCTCCTCGTCGAGTACTCTGACATCCGCACCATCCTCGTCATCGAGCCCGATTCGCTTGCCAACCTTGTCACCAACACCAACGTTGCCAAGTGCTCCAACGCCGCCTCCGCCTACAAGGAGTGCACCAACTACGCCATCACCCAGCTCGACCTCCCCCACGTTGCCCAGTACCTCGACGCTGGCCACGGCGGCTGGCTCGGCTGGCCCGCTAACATCCAGCCCGCCGCCACCCTCTTCGCCGACATCTACAAGGCCGCCGGCAAGCCCAAGTCCGTCCGCGGTCTCGTGACCAACGTGTCCAACTACAACGGCTGGTCGCTCTCGTCCGCTCCCTCGTACACCACCCCCAACCCCAACTACGACGAGAAGAAGTACATTGAGGCCTTCTCCCCTCTCCTCAACACCGCCGGCTTCCCCGCCCAGTTCATCGTCGACACTGGCCGTTCCGGCGTCCAGCCCACGGGCCAGATCGAGCAGGGTGACTGGTGCAACGCCATGGGCACCGGCTTCGGTGTGCGCCCCACCACCAACACGGGCTCCTCGCTGGCTGACGCCTTCGTCTGGGTCAAGCCCGGTGGCGAGTCCGATGGTACCAGCAATACCTCGGCTACCCGCTATGACTTCCACTGCGGTCTGTCGGATGCCCTCAAGCCTGCCCCTGAGGCTGGCCAGTGGTTCCAGGCTTACTTTGAGCAGCTTCTCAAGAACGCTAACCCTGCTTTCTAAGCGCGTGTTCTTCTTGGATGGCACGCTTTTGAAGAAAGGTTGATTGGTTGAGAAGATGAAGGAAGGAAGGAGTGAAAGAGTTGAAGCGAAAGTGAATGGGGTGAAAATTGATTCATTTGGATCTGTTCTGCCCAAGTTCTTGTACATAGATTAAGAACCTTTTTTGTTCGCCGCCTGTGAGGGTGAACTGTTCTGCACATATACTTTATCAGACTGTCAATACAATGTTCGATACCTTATACTTACTCCTACGGCTCCTCTTGTGGCTTTCGATGTTGAATGTGTTTGTTTTGCCCGACCCTTAGCTTGCTGTTGACCTACTATGGTAAGCTTCAGAGCGAGCGTGTGAATCGATGAATCATAGACAAACGTCTTCTGGGTACCTTATGCGAAGAACCTCATGAATGGTCTGCGCATGCATTCTAGGTACCTACCTAGGTAGGTAGGTAGAGGTACATATCCAATTTCTGCGTATTTTCTTGGGTATGGTATCACATCACATCGTATAGCATCAATCATCATTCGCTTCACGTGTTCCCCCCAATCAAACATCAATCCCACCGAAGCACACCTGCTCATCCAACCTGTCTGTAGGTACCTTACACCTCCAGTCTTTATTCCCCTAGCTCCAAATCCTCTTCCCTTCCCTTCCTTTCCCTTCCCACACATACATACCTAATCATTAAAATTAAAAAAAAAAAAGAAAAAAAAAAAAAACTCACTACCAACCCCCCTTCCCCATCATACTCCCGCCCCCACCAAAAAATCCACTTGTCTTCCTATTTTCTCCATGTCCTCCATTCTTACCACTATTTGCCGTCGCCGCCGCCGCCCTCCCAGCCTTGACCGCCTCCCGTCCAGCAACTTCCACCACGCTCGCGACATTCTTGATGGCCCCGCCCAATCCCGCCGCCGTCCGCCTAAGTCCGTTTATGGACAACTTGGAGTGGAGCGAAGGCGTGGGTGGGGAGGGGAAGTTATACAGTGCGCCGCCGGGTTTGTTGTTGCCGGAGTTGGAGTTGGATGAGGAGGAAAAGGAGGGAGTGGGTGATGAGTAGTTGTAGGTGGGTTGTGAGGGAGCGGTGGTGTAGGTTATTGTTGGTTGTTGTTGTTGCTGCTGCTGCTGCTGCTGCTGCGAGGGGGCATTTGAGTAGGTTGGTTGGGCTGGTGGGGACGCGGTTCCTGCTGGGGAGTGTTGGAAGGTGCCAGTGCTGGTGCATGTGTTCACAGCTGGAGATGGAGATGAAGGGGAGGTAACGGTTGGTGAGGGCAGGGTCATGGTGGCCGGTTGATGTTGGGCTGGTGGTGAAGGTCGGGGAGGATAGGCTGCTGGGAAGTAAGAGTTTGAGTGTCTGTGTCCTCCTGGTGTCGGTGATTGCGGAGAGGTAGGTGAAAAAGGGCCTTGTTGGCTTGGGGGGGTTGGTAAGTTGCTGGTGTTGAGTGTTGGTGTTGGTGGGGATTGATAGCCGGAGAAATACTGAAATGTTGGCCGTGTTGATTGTGGAGGTGGTGGTGGTGGTGACTGCGGAGGGCTGCCGTAGGTTCGTTGCTGATATGGCGGTGGTGGAGGTGCTTGCCCGACCGGAGACGTTGGGGCTTGGCTGTATACAGGCGAAGGTGCAGAACTGTAGTTTGGTTGCTGATATTGATGATATTGAGGAGTGAATGGAGCTGGAGTTCCTGCAGATGAAGGTGGTTGCGGTGGTGACTGTGGAGGTGAAAAGCTCTGGTATCCTGGCTGAGCTGGTGCAGACGTGTAAGTCGGCTGTGGCGCTGGTGGAGGAGTAGACGCCTGTTGCTGGTAGGCCTGATAGGCCGATGGGTATTGCACAGCAGGAGGAGGAGGACTCGGTGTGTTCTGTGTTACCTCGTGATGAGGTGCAGATGGTGACATGGGTTTCTCATATTCAGGTTGAGCATAAGGAGCTTGATATCCAGTTTCTGGCTGTTCTTCAGGCCATGAGCCGGGGACACAAGGCAACGCCTCGGCTTCTACGACGATCAGTCCTTCACTGTCGGGAGTTTCCAACTTCTTGGCCGGTTGCGGTGGAGGGACGTTTGAAGAGGGCTGCACAGCATTACTCTCCCGCCGGGAAGGAGGTGGTGACCCTTGAAGTTCGGCAACAAAGCCATTGGAGGTCCGTCGTCCAGCCATCGACGAGACTGAGTTACGGTGTTGCGAAGACGGTGGGGAGTAAGGTTTGTAGTCCCGATCTGCCTGCGGTGACTGCGGTGCCTTGAGCGGAGTTGATGGTTGACTTGAGACGGGCTTACGTTGAAGTCTCAAAGGTGCCGGAGCCATGGAGCTATCGCCAAGGTCGAGCTTCATGTTGGCGAGCGAGGAAGCCAGAGGTGACTGGCTTGCAACAGACGAACGTCGGCTATCATTCTGATAAGCTTCACTTGATGCTGGCTGCTGTGTAGGTGGCCGGTATGGTTGATACGGACGGTAGGCTTTCGGCTCTGATTGTCGACGTTGTTGCTCCGGTTGTTGTTCTTGTGGTTGGGACTGCTGCCGATAAGCAGAACCGTATGGGGAAATGCCGCTATATGACATGATGACTAACTGATGAGACTCACACTTGTGCTGAAGTTACCCAGTCCGGAGATTATGGGAACAAGTACAAAATGACAAGAAATCCCCAACTTTTGGGAAGAAGAGAAGAGAGAAGGTAGACAGGTTGGGGCTGGAGAGCACTGGATGAAAATGCCCAACATTCAAAGCAGTCCGATGTGGCTGAAGCACAGTGAAAGCAATACGAGTCAGTCCACAAGACAGCTTCTGGCGAATGGGATAGCCCTGCTTCCAATTTACGAACAAGCATCAGCAAGCACCGGATATCGAGGGTTACTCGTCTGGGCTCGAAACGCCCTCTGCGACCCCAAGCGAAGCTTGGGGTTTAGTGTATAGATTCGCGAAAGTGAATAGATTTGCGAAAAAATTTCGGTACCTAGCAAACCCCGCATTTTGTTAGCAAATTAATATACTACCGTTTTTTTATATACCTACTATAAGCAATTTAATTTAATTTAACCGTATAAATCTATTACGAACTACTAAATACCGGATTGGGAGCGTTAGTATTTAGTGTAAAATAGTGTAGATAATATAACTAATATAAATTATTATTAGGCAGAAGTTTACTGCCTCCTATAGTAGTATATACGTGCGGGGTATAGTCTCGCTAGTTCTAATTAGCTTTAGCTATTTAGTACCTTCGCCTATCGCTATTTATTATTTTATTATCTAGCTCTCAATATTAATATTATTGATAATCTAGTTAATTTATTGTAAAATCGTATACGATGGAGCCCGCTAGTAATTTTCTCGCCGGTCTTTCGAATAAATAGCGTATTAATTTTGCGGTTAGTATATTGAGGGAGGGAAAGTTTAAAACGGTTGCCGCCGCGGCGCGAATTTATAGCGTTAATTACTACGTTATTATAAGCCGTTCGAAGGGTGTTAAACTATAGTTATAGAATAATAGGGTAAAGAAATTAATAGAGGAGGAGGAGTTCGCGTTATTTACTTAAGTAAATATTTAAATATTTATCAGTTTGTAGTAATTATTTGTAATTAACGTTAATTGTTAATTAACCGTCTTAATTAGGATATAAAGTTATAAATTAGGAGATTATATACGCCGTTAAATAGTTAATTCGAATTAACGGTTATAAGATTAATTTCGATTAATATTAGGTCCGCTATTTTATAATTAGATTAAAATTTAAATTTATATGTACGAAATTGTTAGCGTAAGTACGTAAAGTAGCCTAATTATATATAAATATAAAGGAGGTATTTAGGGTATAGAAAGAGACTGTTAAAAAGAACGATATTATATTAAATAATATATAGAATGGGGATAAATCTTGATTTAGGGTTAGTATATAATTTAAATCCTATACAGTTTAGTTGTATATTGAAATACTAATTATATATATTACTAACTTAAACGTACGTAAATTCGTAACGATTATAGAATATATCTTTGCCTTTAGCCGTACGGTTCTTGCCTTTATTATTTTTCTTAGTATTAATATTAGCGAAAACTATATCGATAATCGATTTAACAGTTATAATATTATCGCTACCTCCCCTAACGGTTATATCGACGACTAATTTGTATTTAATTAGTTTAATTATTGGGAGGAGTACTTTCGTCCTTTTAATAAGGAGGAGAAGCGTTTCTTCCTATTAAATAATTATAGTAGTTATTATACTATTTAATTTTATTAATAATATTATAATAATAATATTATCTTTTTCTTATTACTTCCTTACTTTATTTATATCCTTTAATTATTTGATGTAGGCGTCTTTTAAGTTTATAAATATTATTATTAGAAGGATATATTTAAAACTATTATATATAGTAATGTAGAATATAATAAATTATTTTTTTTAAATAGATTGTTTTATATCTGAAGTGAATTTTTTAAGTAATCGATTATATAATTTATATAGGTAAAGTATAGTCTCTATTTATATAAACCTTTTATTATATTTAATAAATTGTAAAACCCTATTATATTAACGATTAATTTTAATATTTTAAAAAGAAAAAAAGGATATATTACAATTGAAAATAATAAGGGTTAGTTTAAATTAAAGGAAATTATAGATAATCGAGCTTATTTATAGGTATAGAAGAAGGAGAAAGGTCTTATGGATTTAATATTACGCTAAAACCTTATATAGTTTAACGCTTTTAATCCTTATACTAATTATAGTGTTAGAATACCTCTGCTAATACTTTGTACTAAAGATGATTGGGTAAAGGTAATAACCCTCCCTCTTAATATAGTTACGATTTTAGGGTATAATATATACGTTTAATAAGAGCTATATAGATCTATTGTAGCGAAAACTCCCCTTAGCCCTATTATTAAATATATTATATTTAAGAGGGATAAATCTATTAAAGTAGTTACGTTAATAGGGGTTGCTAGTATAGAGGTATAGTGCTTTAAAAAGAAGAAGTAGTTAGAGGAGTTAGTATAGAAAGAGAGCCGTATATTTAATTATTTAGTTATTCGTACTAGTCTTATTAAGGTTGGTAATGTTCGTCTTCATATAGTTATAGATGAGTATTATAGAATTAAGCTATATATTAGGGAGAAGTTGCGCTAGCGTAAGAAGGATTTCGATATTAAAAAGATTGCCCTATGTAGATAGTTTAGTGTATATAAAATTGAGTAATAGAATAAAGCTTAGAATAAGAGGGTAGAGTTATAATTTGCTAGTAAATTTTGTATTAAATAGACTATAATAATTAATTTAATTTTAAATAAGATTAAGGATTAGAATTAATTGTTCGAATAATATAGATTTATACGGCGGGAGCGCTAGGGATTCTATTAAAAGGTAAAAAAGGTAGTTATTTAAATAGAAATAATTCGGTTAAATAGATTAGAGAAGGATATTGTTCTACCTTTATATTGGGTATTATTTAGTAATAGATTAAAGCCTATTACTTTATAAATTTACAACCCTTATATAGAGGCTATCGTTGAAGAGGTTATTATAGTTTTTATTACTAGTATAAAGCCGGATTTTAAAATTAAAAATAATAAGTTTTACCCGTTTAAAGAGGAGGAGGTAGAAGAGTAGATTGGGCTAATATAAGAGGAGTAAATGGAGATATTGTGTAAGAACGATAAGGGTACGTATATAACAGGGTGAGAGTGCACATGTCCCAACAACGCCAAACCTATCCGGTAAAAGATAGGACGTAATTCTGCTTGCAAGGCAGAATCCGCAGTGCACACTATATAGCCAACACCACGGGTAACCCCGTGACACTACCTCCCTTCAAAGCGAAGTTTTATACTTCAAGATAAAGGGCGGCGTGGCTATATAGCACTACCTGAACCGAAGTTCCAATAGGGTAACCAGGGACATTTTGGTGCATCTACGCCCTCCAAGCGTAGTGCGGCGGTTAGCAATGTTTTTTATTGAGTGGATACGCTCCTGTTTTCCCACACTTAAGTGGTCGGAGCGCACTCGAAAAACCCGCCTTTCCAAAATGCCCCAACCGGGAATCGAACCCGTAGCATCCCACTGATAAGCAGAATTAACTATAACAGGGTGAGAGTGCACATGTCCCAACAACGCCAAACCTATCCGGTAAAAGATAGGACGTAATTCTGCTTGCAAGGCAGAATCCGCAGTGCACACTATATAGCCAACACCACGGGTAACCCCGTGACAACGTATTACCCTATACCCAGTTATAGTTAGTTATTACTTAGCGATAATGAAGTAGATTTAATATTAAGAAACTTAGATGATTCTAGTATTATAGTAGAGGAGGAGGGGGGGGAGGATAGCTCTATTCGAAATACTATACTAGAAAGTAGTAATATTGATAATGAGGATATTAATCTTACTTTGTTGAATTATTAATTTAATATAGGGATATTTACTAAGTTGAACGATATTATATGTATGAACGTATAAATTTTGAAAAAATAATGTGATATAATTATACCGTTAGTTTGTATAGGCGGGGAAGTACTAAAATTTTTGCGAATCCATTCACTTTCGCGAATCTATGTACCAGACTCTAAGCTTCGCTTGGGGTCGCAGAGGGCGTTTCGAGCCCAGACGAGTAACAGTCTTGGCGTTCCTTCAGCTACCTTAGAATAGACCTCAAGCAAACTGTTATGGTGCCTTGCTCAGCCGCAGGCGAAGCTTTTGGTGAGAACCCAACGGAGGAAATGAAAGGATCATCAGAGGCTGACAAGCCCCGAAGCCTCGCTGATCAGTAACTTTTCTTCTTGTCGGCTTCCATCTGGGTGGTTTTCATGTTGATATCATAGAAGGGAAAGACCTAGTTGAGGTCCGAAGCGGAATGCAACGGTTGACCCATTCACTTGATATATTAATGCTGGAAAGTTTGTTAGCGCGGTTCTCGTGATAGGGGGGTGCAAAATTTCACAACAAAACAACGGGATAATCATATTCAAAGGGGAAAATTAGAGAGTATGTATGAAACGGGTAAAATGCATCGGGTTTATACTAGCTTTTTGCATGAAAATTGGTGGTAGGTTGGTTGAATTACGAAGAGTACCGTATGAAGTCCCGCGCTAACGAACTTTCCAGCATTGATGTGTACTACCTTACAAGTGTAGCATAGCGCGTGCATCCCCCACACTTGGACAGCTCGTCCCATCTTCTTCCCCGTACTTGAAAGCAAGGAGATCATCAACTTCATCCGAACAAGCCACCCCACCAACATGATGGCTAAAACGACATTGGCTCCCATTATGGGATGAGAACTATGACATCTCATTCAATTCCTCAATTCCCTTTAACCTCCAATCCGGATGAGCTGAATGCTTGACGCTGAGCAATTGTCTTTCCTTAGCTCTGACCAGCCATGTCTTCAGCCAAACCCTTCAAGGTGTTGGTCTTCTCCCGCACCGTAGCCTATCGTCACGACTCTATCCCAGCTTCCATAAAGGCGCTTGAAGACCTTGCGGCAACTTCCTCGACCACTGCCCACCCATTTGTCACGACAGCAACCGAAGACCCTACGATATTCACACGCTCGAGTCTCTCCCAATTCCGTGTCATCATCCTTCTACAATGCTCTGGCGAATTTCTCGATTCTTCCCAGCTCGAGGCACTCAAGGGCTTCGTCCACTCGGGCGGCGGCGTTGTCGGCATCCACTGCGCCAGCTTCGGCATGGAGTCGAGTGAGTGGTATGGCCGCTTGATCGGTGGCGTCTTTACCGACCACCCAGAGCCGCAGATGGCCAAGATCCGGCCCGTTATCAACAACATGGACCATCCTCTCCTTGCTGGAATTCTGAAAAGACCCCAAGACAAGGCCGAGGGAAAGAAGAACATGTTTGGTGTAACGACGGACAAGGAGTGGGTGTGGGACTGGTTTGACGAATACTACAACTTCAAGATGAATCCCTGGGATAATCCGCATCTCCAAATTCTCCTCGAGGTCAACGAAGAGACTTATACTGGAGGGACACACGGCGACCGTCACCCCCTTGCGTGGGCGCAGGAGTTCGAGGGCGGCCGGTCGTTTTACAACTCTCTTGGCCACTTTGATGAAGCATATCTGGAGGACCCTGGATTCATGGCTTTTATTCACAAGGCCATCTTATGGACTGCAAGACTTGACGCTTGAAGCTTGTGAGTAAGATATACGTTCCCCGTAGGTTAGTTGTCAGAGATCAACATCAGACGAAGCTGAAGGTGTTGTTTGCTGCACTTCCCCTCTGTGCCCCACTATACTTTTAGCGGCTTCCAGGTACCTCAACTCTACCTTAACATTGATCACCTCATCCTTCTTCCACACTCTCTCTCTGCCTCATACTCACTCGAGTCACTTGTGAATCACCTTGCCCCCGTTACTCGTCAAGACAAGACTTGTCCGTCCTTCTTTGAGGACTATTAAATCTCAAACCCAAGCTCGTCGTCTACCTAGGTGTTTTTTTCTGCCAGTGAACATTACTTCAACAAAGCTTTACTCTACTACAAGATCATGATGCTCCAAGCCGCCAAAGCCGCGAATATATCACGAGCTCCCAAGTACAACCTCCTCGTCTGTTTCGACGCCTTCGAGACTCTCTACGCCCCCAAAGAGCCCGTTCATAAGACGTACGGTCAGTTTGCTCGCGATAACGGCCTTCAACACGCTAGCGACCATGTTGTGGCCGTTTATCTCCACGATCGCATCACCACGGCTGCCAAAGAGTATCCCAACTATGGCAAGCACATCCAGGGCATGAACCCCGAAGCTTGGTGGATGAAGGTGAGCCAGTCCCCTTCATTTTCGTTAACTCAACTACCTTAATTTCTGAACTGAAGCTGACATCAAGTTTCACTGCCGCAGGTTATTAAGAATATCTTTGTCGACGTTGAGCCCAGTCTTCGAGACGCCGCTCACAAAGCGCAGCTGGATGATTTGGGCCGTAGACTCTTCCACCATTTCTCCACCCGCGACGCATACAAGACTGCGTCCAACATGCCCAAGCTTCTCCAGTCTTTGAAGCATCACAGCAAATCCAACAGCAGCAAGATGGACAACCCCTCCTCCTCCATCGGCCACGTCGTTCTCGGCGTCATCAGCAACTCGGATGACCGCGTCGGCGGCATCCTTTCCTCCCTGGGCCTCGACGTCAGCCCCCTGCGTTTCCAGAGAGAGTCCAAGCAGGACACCCACTTCGAAAGCGTTCGCCCCGTCGACGGAAAGTCGTACGATGTCGACTTTACCGTCATGTCATATGACGTTGAGGAGTCAAAGCCGCACAAGCTGATGTGGCAGGCGGGAGAGATGCTGGCTCGCAGAGCGGTTGTGCATGAGCTGGGCAAGTTTGACGAGAGCGTTCCTTGGTTGAAGCTCTACGTTGGTGATGATATCAAGAAAGATATCGAGTCTGCTTGGGGTTGTGGATGGAATGCGGTCCTTTTGAAGGAGTTCATTACTGAGAATCCTCGTGATGAGCGTTTGGAGAGTCTGGACGAGGAGGAGATGCTAGCTAAGCCAGTTACTGAGGTTTTGGCTGGTCACAGCCCCCGCATGTTTACGGTTAACAGGCTTGAGACGTTGGTTGATTGGATTGTGAAGAGAGGTCTGGAGGTTTCCGCTGGCTCGGATGGCAGTGCCAACCACTCTGAGGAGAGATTCAAGCTCGTTAAGAGTATGGAGTGAAGAGAGTATGAGAAGGTATTACCGATATCGTTGCTTTTGTACTATTAGTCAGCCGGCATTTTCGAAAGGGTATTACCAGGGACTATTTTTCCCGTTATTAGATACCCCTACTGTACTATTAATCAGGCATATCAGCCTTCTGAAAAGGCATTCCAGTTAATTCAAAAAGAAGTAAGATGGTTTTGTTATGCCTATTGAAAACCAAGATCACCTAAACCAAACTGGAAATGGGATATCTTGATCCAAAAGACACCTCCAGTTTCAAATAGAAGGCATATCAAAGACAATTTGACACCCAGAAACGAATACCAGAAGGGTTATATCCTCAAGTTATCGGATTTGTCTCCTCGGCCACTCAGTACTTTCAAACCTCCAAACCCTTCAGTACCCCCGGCACAATCCCCTCCATCTTCACCTTCAACTCCCTCCACACCCTTTCCTGCAATACCTTCCCCTCCTCCCCCGTTACTATCTCCGCCGGCTCATCTACCTTACAATCCGACAAATATCCCCCATGCGTCTCTTTTCCCCCCTGACTAGCAGCATGCACCAAAGTCCTACTCCCCACCTCCGTCGACCTCGCCACAAGTCCATTCATCACCATCCCAACCGCCACCGCAATCGCCCCCTCAAACTTGAAAAGCCCCGACTTGACGAAACCGGGCTGAACACAGTTGATCGTCACTCCCGTTTTCTCAACCGGACACTGCGCCGCCAGCGCCCGAACCACAAAAATCTCAAGAAGCTTGGAAATGAAGTACTGATCCGTGTGATCGTCGAACGTAGCCTCCGCTCTATCGGGTGAGCTGCTAAGCGTCTTGAAAAGCTGTCCCTCGGGCGCGGAGCGCGACAAATAAAAATCGGTGTAAGTGTGCGCTAGGGAGGTGACGACCGTCATCGTTGGTCCCGGCTTTGTACTTTCGCCAGGAAACAGACGGGCAGTTTCTCTCAGTTTGGGAAACAGCAAAACCGCCAAAAGGAAAGTGCTGACGACATTAACCGTTATCGCCTCCTCATCTTGTTCCACCATCCGCCATGGTCCGGCAAGGGGACAGACGCCCGCGTTTAACAACAGGATATCAACCCTCTCCAACTCGGCAGACACGCGAGAGGCGAAGGATTGCACGCTGGCGTAGCTGCATTGGTCGAGTTCCCAGACGGAGATGACGCTCTCGGGACACCTGGTGGAGCGCTCGATGGAGGCCTTTGCGGCTAAACCCTTGGAGAGGTTTCGCACGGCGAGGATCATGCGGCTGCACCCGAGGCGGACAAAGTGGCGGGCGGCCTCGAGGCCCAGACCGGTGTTGGAGCCGGTTACGATGATGGTCTTGCCGGAGTAGGAGCCGGACGGGTAGGGGAGGGTGGTGAGGAATTGCGACTTGAAGAAGTGGAGGTTGCCGTTGGGGTGGTAGAGGCCGTCTCGGCCGAGTTTGTGGGTGGTGGGCTTCATGTTGAGTTGGGAAGGGAGGGTGTGAGGGTGGATGCCGGGGCCCATTTTGAAGGGAGGATGGGACTTGAGAGAAGGTTGAGAAGTAGAAGGCAAGATGAACTGGGTGTTGTTGTGGGGGTTGACTGCGAGTGTTCACGTCGGGGATGGGACGCAGGTACCTAACCGAGTGCTACATTCGCCTCTATATATTGGGCATTTTGGCCATGGTTGTCGAAAGTTTGCTACCATTGTGCTCATGGGTTAACTCACTAAACTGCGGGTGTGTGATCGATCTTCTTTCTTCTTTCACTCCAATCCTGTGGCGGTTTGCTATTTTCGAGCTTCGTTGATTGCTTGCACCGCGCACAGTATATCACCAAAAAGCTATGGGCCAAGAAGGAGGGGTAATTAGACAAAGGGCATATAACTCAATATTTACCGATGGTGAAGCGTAATGGAAACTCAAGATGTGGCTTTTGTTGCGACTGGATTAGGGATGTGATTCGGACAATGTCAGGGATCAAAACACGAAGACCACGACACTCTTGAGTTGCCGCTTCAATCGTGATGAATCTGCAACACTAGTGTTGGCAACTAATCGTGAAGAACTGACGTAATTGGAATTAGGAATCAATGTGCGACATATTAACTGGGCGTATGACACAGACCAAAAATGAAACACAGGTGTTTTCGGAGAAAGTGCTACAAGGAGTAAGTTGAGAAAATTGCAAAAAAGAAGTTATCATGCGCCAGCCGCGAATCGAACGCGGGGCCCATCGATGGCAACGATGGATTTTACCACTAAACCACTGGCGCGATTTGATGATTGTTGAAAGTTTGGAAAGAAATTAGAGCTCAAGTACCCACATTGTAAGCAGGGACAGGGATGATTGCCCTCTGAGACTGCCCCGATTTCACAGCGCGACTATCCTTTGTTCTTCCATAACCCACGTCAGCTTTCTGGAATTCTCAAAACTGACAGGAAGTTCAATACTAAAAGATAAAGCAAATACTTACTATTATGTCCTTAGGACAATCGACGGCCTCGCCCTTCTAGACTAAAACCCGTGAGCCAGTGTAAGTAGACTTCGAAGTCCTGTGCGCCTTCCATCGTGTAAACATTACGCAATGACCCCCCAACGACATGAGGAGAACTATTCGTCCCTGTCAAATTCATCTGTGGTCAGCCAATATCCAGCCTCAACGGCTCTCGAAGCGAGTCTCAAAGGGTAGCTGTCGCTCACGTCCTACCGCATCTCCGTTATCATGCGAGCTAACCTGCCGGAAGCGGGCCATCATCACACCAAGCTTTGAATGGAGCCCATTGCCAGATTTAAGCTTATATCTAGCTTAACACCGAGCTTTTGGCTGTAGGGATTACACAAGACTTCAACACCAAAGTCCTCATTCATCTGATACTCAGTCCAAAAGATCCCGTCAAGATGTCCGCCCTAACAGGCGCCCAGTTGGGCTTAATGACAGGTTCCTTCCTCTCAGGTATGTATGTATGTCTTCCATTATTCTACATCTCCCACCTCTCACCGAATTGATCCCAAATTAACAACTCAACCTGAACCCAGGCTGCCTCCTCTCAATCCCCCTCCTCTCAATCCCCACCATAACCTCCCCCTCCTCCTCCCCCACGGCCCCTATTCTCCTCTCCTCCTGGTGCACCCTCTACCGCATCGGCGCCCTCTCCATGCCTCCCCTCGCCGCCTTAACCGCCTCTCTCTACGGCTGGTCCGCCTATAAACTCCGCTCCTCCTCCTCCTCTTCTTCTTCCACTCCCCCAGCTCGCTCCGATACCTCCCCACGCTCCCCACGCTCCGAACGCCCCGCAAGCAACGAAAACCGCTGGAAACTCTTCGTCACAGCAGCAGGCCTAACACTAGCCATCGTCCCCTTTACGCTCATCGTCATGCTCCCTCTCAACAGGCAGTTGGTTAGGCTGAATGAGATACAGATCGAACCTGGTCCGTTGGTTAGTAACCTGCAAGAGGTGAGGGAGTTGGTGAGGAGGTGGAATTGGTTGCATATTGTTCGGAGCTTGGGGCCGGTGGTGGGGTGTGTGGTTGGGTGGTTTGGGGTTTTTGGTGGTGGGTATGAGGAGGGGGAGGAGAAGGTTGAGGTTGAGAAGGCGTAAACAAGCAAAAAAAAATAAAAAAAAATAATAATAAAAAATACAACCAAAAAAAACATGGGGTTGTGCGAATACGGGAGAGATATTGGAAGCATGTTCATGATCTTGGTTTGGATCGGGTTTGCAAAAGGTGAAGTGACCGGATGAGAACTGTGAGACCTCCTTTTGTTACCTTGGGTGAGAGTACTTCAGATTAAAAGGGGCCCAAAACGCAGTTATACGTATGGTCAAGACGAAGTGGGAAGACTGATGCTCGGTGAGAAGTGGTAAATTGACAAATGAATCATCTACAAAGAGCTAGATAGCCAAATAGCCAACCCAGTCAGGGTAATGTGGGGTGGAGATGAAATTACTCCCAAGGCGCCAGAACTTGTCGGTATCCCAAACAGTGTAGTCAACTAATAAAACAAACGAAAAAAAAAATAAAAAAAGGTGGTATATAACGGTTAATGTCCTGTTCCCCCAAGACTGGGGAACAACTTTCTCTTTCAACTCCCGCACCCAATCAACCAAGCTCATCGGTTCTTTACGCCGACCGAAAAGAAAAGCTCTAAAAAGTTTTCAATCCCCGCCGAACCGCCAACCACCGAAGCCATCCTGCTTTTTCATAATAGTGAACGAATTTCCTTTGCAACAGTAGCTGCTCGCTGGGGTTTCTTTCGAAAATACCACGAGTCTCTACCTCATGGGAATATCACCATCAATGGTAGCGACCTGCGGGAGAGGTTGGTCCATCATAGGTCGAATCTCATGCTCTTGGCCATTCATGGAGGCCGATTGGGCCATCTTTTTGTTCCTCCAGTCCTCCGCGTGATCGGTCGCGGTACGGATGATCTCCATGATCTGGGAGAAGATATGCAATCCCTCTTTGCTAAACGAAAGAGCCACCTTGGCCGCCTTGCGCACGAGTGCATTCGGGTCTTGCGAGTTTGGCTGCTCGCTCGAGGTCTTCTTGCTAGCCTGGCTCCAAACCATGGGTAGGCTGAGAAGGTGGTGTCGGACCAGGTTACCGGCATTTTCGGGCAAAGCAGCGCCAGTGTAGTTGGAGACAACCGACGCGATGTCCTTGATGTTGGAGTAAATGTTTTGCCGAAGCTCAGTCATACGCTCCACCAGCTTCGTGCGATCCTCTTCTGGCGCAGACCCGTCGGTCATGACATGGTCTTCACCATCCCTTCTGCTTGTCGTCCTGTCATACTGATCAAGTACTGCGCTCAACTCGTTGATGCCCTGCTGGAGGGTGTTGGTCACATCCCTCAACGTCTCAAGCACATACTTGAGCGAACGTAAACTTTCCTCCTTCATGGTCTCCTTGAGACTGGATGTGGTCACCTGGACCCGTCCGTTCCCCAGCTGCGAGTGGAGAGCCGGCTTTGGATCGACTGATTGACCAATTTGTTCCATCGTGTCAGAGTAAGGTGGTGACCGTTGATCGTCATAGGCGGGCAACGTCTCAATGGTGCTGATCGAAGTCCGGCGGGAGCCATCGGCAGTGGAAGCCTCCGAAAACCGCGCCTCGCCCCCAGTGCCGTTTATAGGCCTAGAAGCCATATGCCGCTTGTTCTGGCCACTCTCACGAGTATCGCTGGAACTCTTAGCCCGCTTTCCAAGAATCCATCTGACGCCGGACTCGATTCCGGTCCGGCGACCGACATTGTTCACCGTGTCCGCAACAGGTATTAGCGAGCCCTCAACGTATTCGAGGCCTGATCTGATACGGGGCGAAAAATTCTTGGTCTTTGTGTAGAGGTGAGAAGATCGCTGCACCGTGCTTTCGATGATCGGGTGGGCTGTGGTTATAAGCGACAATAAAGGCTCGGGTTCTTGGTTCCGGTCCCTCGTCCCACCACGCAGTGGCGTGTTACGGTTGGAAGGGGATGAAACTAAATCTGGGGACCCATTTGTTAGCAGTTTATAAAATGCCACCCTGTGTTCGCTAGCACCTACCGGTTTTCAATTCGTTCAGGGCGGAGATAGCCATCATGACCTGCGGATCATCCAGGCTGACACTGGTCGATCTTCGGTCATGACGCTGCTGTCCATCGTTATCGTTCTCGGAATAGTAGGCCGACAATGGGTTGGAATTCGGCCAGGTGAGCTTCGGAGGAGGTTGTGGTGTTGGCGTTGGCTGCAGAGTTGGGAGCGAGCCTCCAACATTCAGAGATGCTATCGACGGGAGGGAGTGATCCGAGCTGCTCCTTTCACGGTTCAGCTGAATAGGCGGGAGTTCCGGCGTAGGGCTGCCATCGAAGAGCGATAATGGTGCCGGCTCACGGGTCTGGAAACGGTTCGCCGATGGCGAGCGCGATCGCGGTTTGTTGGGCTGTAGTCCTGATGAGGGAGGATGCAGAACAAGCGGCGGCAACGAAGATAGCGAAGAGGCTGAGGCCTGCATTGTGGACGTGGAAGATGCGCTCAATGCGGGCGAGTGTGTTGAGTCCCAAATAGGGGGCAGCGTCGGGTATGCAGGCAGAGCGGCCAAGACAGGAGCCGAGGAGTTGTCGGCCTGCTCCTGTTTGGGGAGTGGTGCAGGATGCTGCTGGTGGTTTTGGTGTTGTTGATGTGATTCATAATGCTGGTGGTGTTGCGGCGGCTGCTGCTGATACTGCTGGTGCTGGTGCTGGTGCTGGTGCTGGTGCTGGTGCTTCTGCGACGACGGCGGGTGCATGTGACGATGATGATGATGTTCCATGCTACCTGGCTCGGATGGTGCCGTCACCAGGACGATTTCCAACCTTGAGATTCGCTGTTGCCGGCTACCGAGTTTCCACTTTTTCGTATCCGCTCCCTCGTCGCTAACTTATTTCGTAAGGACAATGCGCTGGCTGTGAATATCAATCCAGATTCCAGCGATTCAGCGGAGTCGCTACTCCGTCTCGCAGGGTCGAAGTGGAAGCGGTTCGGGGCAATCGCTGCTGTGCTTTTCTGACATGTGCTGCCCAACAAAGAGACGTGCTGCCGACCGGGCTTATGTACGGAGCTTGTCTGATGTTGTCCGAGCGGCAGAATGCGGTTTTGATTGAGACTGGACGGGCCAGAGGTTCGGATTTGGATTTCTGAGGTGGCAAAAGCGCGGCGGCGGATTGAGTTGCCGAGATGCAGAGAAAAAGGCTGTGTGCTGAGTGCAGTGTGTTGAGAAGCGCAGACTTGGAGGCCGGAAAGAGAATTGGATGTTTGGTAACTGTCAATGCGTGAGACAAAGTCCCTATATCGCTATCGCTGTTGAAGAGAATGCCGCCTAAACGTTATGCTGAGAAACAAAGCGTAAGGAAGAAGCAGAGACTCGAGAAAACAAAACAAGATCCAAATTCGGTGGGGGTTGTTGGTAAAATGGCGTGGTGCCTGGCAGTCGAGGTTTCAAGTGGTGGAGGTGGTGGTGGTGTCGAACGGTGAAAAGTGGTCAAGATCAAGCCAATGGATGGAAACAGCCCAGAAGCATGAAGGAGGAATTCGACGAGAGGAGACTCTCACCAGAAAAAAGGGCGGGCCACCTCGCATGGCAGTCACGCTCGGTGACATTTGTGCCCTGTACCTTCCCGTCGAGTGGAAGACGGTGGGATGACAGGACGGTTTGTAGCGCCGTCTTGGCCTAAGTCACTGACTGCACCGTCTGCGCTATCGAGGTTATGCGGAGGAGGATGGATACTATACTGTGCGCGTTGTTTTAATTCCTTCCCATGTGAGCTTCAAAGACATCAGATGTCAGCGAGAGATACGCCAGTATCTGATAGTGTCAAAGTGCTGGTGCATAGACTTTGCACGGTGAGGAGCCAAATTGGAAAACGGAGGATGGAAGAAAGCTCAGCAAAGCGGAAAAGCACGTGGGAATCACAAGCCCTATTTCCTTCCAACTCCATAGTGCTATGGACCTTTTCACCCTTTTTCCTACATGAGACCATCGAATTGGCTCTGTAATGATCGGTTGAGGTTATCCTTACCTGCCTTTCAAAGCATGTCGTGACCAACACTAGGTAACTATGCTAGACTAATCCGAGTTTAACAGAACTACCTATGGAAGAAGGGCTTACCGAGTTATCGCAAAAGGTTAAATCGAAAAAGAGTTCCTGAATCTCAAAGGTGGATTCCATCTCAACAAACATTCAATGGTGTTGTTTCTTGGAGCTAACCGCAGAACCCGCCATTCCGGAAGAGAATGTCACGTCGAGGTCAGGCGGCCGCATAGTGCAGCAGTCTCCGAGGCTGGGATTCATTTCTTGTGGTTGTCTGCTTGTCAGCTTCAGACTGGACACACACAGGACGCCCAACGGAGCTGTGGTTTGCTTTCGTTGTCTCCGAAGCCCTGTTGGGCAATCCGTATTGAGGGTTGCTGCCGTGGCTTTCAGCTGTTTTCAGATCCAATCCCCGTCTTGCTAGCCTTGCTGGCCCAATCCAACACTCCAACAAGACCCTCAATCACACACTTGCGATGCCATCCCACGATCGGTATCAGACATAAGTGACAACCACCGCGAGCCCGTTGTAACCGTGCACGTTGAACCTGCCCTGATGCTGTGCATTAGCTGCTGCTACGTATACACACCTATATGTAGGTGACATGTACGCTGTATATGCACCCCATACGCCGTGCTGCAACTCTGCGCTGGGTTTAATGGGATGCTGCTGGGCTGGGGTAAAAACGCAAAGACGCCATTCATCCGAGAGGTTTTGTCTGTTTCTGTTGCTATCGCGAACCCCCTCGCCCTCTTGGCCCCCTTTCGATCGGTTTCCCCCCTGCCTTGTTGCCCTATATTGCCCCTCCCTTGGCCGTCAATCCTACCACCCTACAGTACCAGGCATATTTGCTACCAACAATCAATTGCCGCGGGGTCTAAGTGGCGGTGCGAGGCTCTCTGCTTTCGGGAATCGAAGTTGGAATAACACCAAGAAACGGGGCTGGTGGAAAGGGAGTGGGAAGAAGAAGAGACAACACACAACATGGCATAAGAAGAAAGGAAGGATGCAACATGTGGGATGATGATGACGAGTCTCGACGGTACGATCAGCATCATCTCGCCAACTGCAGCATCCCAGCAAAAGTCAAGAAACATGGATATAGTCAACATATGATATCAGACAGCTGCCAGCTGCAACGGTATCTGTCCGTGCTACAGCGGTGTTGATGATGGAAGGATTCAGAAGCCAAACCGCTCACTGTCCCCTCTCTTAGCGGTGTTATAATCTCGAAAGTCTGGAACCGTCTTACCGCCCGTACTTTTGATCAAGTCTTATCCCAAGACAGCAACTTTAGGCGACCGACGCCCATCGTATCCAGCACGTGTTATTACATAGGTGAAATACCTAAACGGACAGCAGAAGCCACCAGCAAACGGAAGACGGACTGGATTTTGCTTGTCAGGGATGGGCCTGTTGATCCACCATCACATGCAAAGGCGAAGACCGTCGATTATTTCCTCTCGCGACCATTTCCCGTGCCGCTTTCCGTTTTCCCTGCATCACATGTAAGCTCCCCCCAATCCCTCCTCACGACGGTCTCACACTGATGAGATGAGATTGATGTGCACACACCAAACAGCCTTTTTCAGGTTTTCAAGACATGGCCAGCATAGCTAGTGGCGGGCTTTTCTTTGATAAATCCGTATTCCGGAAAGATGGTGCCTGAAATTCGAATCAAGTTTCCCAGGGATGTCTCGTCCACCAGAGACAAATAACGGTCCAGCTGGGTGGCATGGCTGGCATGGCTGGTCGAATGGCTCAACGGCGAGGAAAAGACAAGACCACCACCGCCATGGGGAGCACCACCTGATTATCACGTGCGGAATTTGGCGCTTCTTGGGTAGCTGAACCGGTGAACCGGTCGAGATTGCGGCACATTGACTGACTGACTGCGGCATTGACTTTCGGCAATGTGGTATGTGGTGATATCGATCGCTAATCACCGGAGAAATCCCGAATGCAACGGGCCGACTGAGAACAGGTCCGCTTCCAAGTTTTCATCCGCCTCCCGTGTTCCGGCCAAGGAGCGAAGGAATGGCTGCTCCGATCCCGAACACACGAGATGCCGGCTGGCCGAAACGCCGGCAAGGGCAGAGACGTCCGTCTCCGTAGAGGACACGGGTGTCGTCCGGCGACGTATGTAGAACGATGAATAACTGCACTTTGCGCAACGATAATTGAGAACGCAAGACAAATGTTCAAAACACCAAAAAAGAGTTTTACGGTGATAGATGGAATGTGTGGAACCTCTGACGCCGCCCGAGTAATCTTGGTCACCTCAAAAGAAGCAACATACATGGGCAGCTCTTATGGAGCCATTTGAAAGAAATAAATCCTCCTTCTTCTCCGCGTCGCGAAATCGCAGAATCACCATAGGACACGGTTCAGACCCCGACAGAATGCCGGAGCCGATGTGCAATTGCGATGTTCGGCACTGTCTGAGGACGCGTTGAAGAAGAAGAAAAGAGGAGAAGAGAGTGCAAGATTTGGGCGAGAAACAATTTTTAAAATACTCGGTCAGGAACGGTGAATTTTGGGTGGATCTGCCACTGCCAGAGAAGCACAGACCCTTTTTCGAGAAAGACTGTGGGGCAGATCCGAATTGAATCGAGAATCTTGCCCCACTTCCTTCCACCGACCGGAACAGATGGCAAGGCTTTGGGGGCCAGCTGACTGACAGCTGGAGCTAAAGAAGCTTGGGAACCTCGCTGACCACGAGTGCTTGGCAATTGCTGGTGCTGAGCTCTGGGCTGGCATTGCTGGCCGCCAGGGTGTTCTTGGCCTGTGCTTTCGAGATCTGGATGCATCGCTTGTCACCACTTGTCGCGATTGATAGCACACTCGTCTACCCATGATATTGTAATTCGCCCGCGCTACACTTTTGATAAGACAACGACCCCGACGGTGATACTTTGCATTTTCTGCCGCCCAGCTCCTCGACAGGATAATCAACCACCCACGGCGCATGACATAGTCCATTGACGAACCGATTCCGAACCCCCTTTGGCGCTCGCGCCTACTCGATAATACCCCCCCTAATTGTAGCTTGCGCCCTTGTACTTCCAGTGCCCCTCCTCCTCCGTTCCCGTCGAGACACCTTCTCCTCGACCACGACGCCGACACGACGACAATAGCTCTCTACACTCGATTTCCCCAGACAACAACAGACACGACCGCCCACTATGGCGTCCGCCATTTTCTTCCTAGATCTCAAGGGCAAGGTGGGAAATGCTATACATATCCTGACGGGGTCGCGAAATCCCAAAGCAAAGCATCCAAGCTGACCGCCCAATGCGCCCTCACTTATAGACCCTCCTTGCCCGTAACTACCGCGGTGATATTCCAATGTCCGCCGTCGAGAAGTTCCCCATCCTATTAAGCGAAGCCGAAGAAGAGTCGTCCGCTGTACCACCATGCTTTTCCCACGAGGGTATCAACGTATGTCACTATCCCATCCATCCTTTTGGGGGAGGGAACCTTGCGGGCCAAATACTGAAGCAACTATAAAACTACTAGTACCTCTACATCCGCCACAACAACCTGTACCTCCTCGCGCTCACAAAACGCAACACCAACGCGGCCGAGATCCTGCTCTTCCTGCACAAGATCGTCGAGGTCTTCACTGAGTACTTCAAAGCCCTGGAGGAGGAATCGATCCGGGACAACTTCGTCATCATCTACGAGCTCCTGGACGAGATGATGGACTTTGGCTACCCGCAAACGACCGAGTCCAAGATCCTGCAGGAGTACATCACGCAGGAATCGCACAAGCTGGAAATCCAGGCGCGCCCGCCCATCGCCGTCACCAACGCCGTGTCGTGGCGGTCCGAGGGCATCCGCTACCGCAAGAACGAAGTGTTTCTCGACGTGATCGAGTCGCTGAACCTCCTGGTGTCCGCCAACGGCAACGTGCTCAGGTCTGAGATCCTCGGCGCCATCAAAATGAAGTGCTACCTCTCCGGCATGCCCGAGCTGCGCCTGGGTCTAAACGACAAGGTCATGTTCGAGACCACGGGGCGCACCACGCGCGGCAAGGCCATCGAGATGGAAGACGTCAAGTTCCACCAGTGCGTGCGCCTTTCCCGATTCGAAAACGACCGCACCATCTCCTTCATCCCGCCCGACGGCGAGTTCGAGCTCATGTCGTACCGGCTCAACACGCAAGTGAAGCCGCTGATCTGGGTCGAGTGCGTGGTCGAGTCCCATTCCGGGTCCAGAATCGAGTACATGCTCAAGGCGCGCGCGCAGTTCAAGCGCCGCTCGACGGCCAACAACGTGGAGATCATTGTGCCCGTGCCCGACGACGCCGACACGCCGCGGTTCCGCACGAACGTGGGATCCGTGCACTACGCGCCCGAGAAGAGCGCCATCGTGTGGAAGATCAAGCAGTTTGGCGGCGGCAAGGAGTTCCTGATGCGCGCGGAGCTGGGTCTGCCCAGCGTGCGGGGCGATGATGAGCATGGCGGCGGCATGACGGGTGGCTTTGGTGGTAGCATGGGCGGTGTGGGTGCTCCGGGCAAGGGAGCCAAGAGGCCGATTCAGGTCAAGTTTGAGATACCATATTTCACCACGAGCGGGATTCAGGTGCGGTATTTGAAGATTACGGAGCCAAAGGTGAGTGAGCCTTTTTGTTTCCCCCTACCTATTTTCTTCTATTTCGCCCCCTGTCTGTCTGGCTGGATACATACGTACGGCATACTGATTTGAAAACCCAAAACAGCTACAATACCCCTCTCTGCCTTGGGTCAGGTACATCACGCAGTCAGGAGATATCGCCGTCAGATTGCCCGACGCGGTATGATCGGTGACCAAGTAGCTCGATGCAGGAAAGAAAGAGCTTTTGTTGAACAAACAGATGGAAGAGAAAACCTACTACTACAAGTACACAGCTGCGCATAACGGGTGGCGGGTCACACACTGCGTTGCTGACGTTGACAGATATCCTGACTGCCTCATGCACACAACACCGGCTGTCGTCAGTCCCAAAAGCGACGAGAAACCCCCAGGAGGACACATGCCACTTCGTAGCTCAGTCCAACGTACGGACGAAGTGGTAAAAAGTAGAGAAAAGGATATGGCGTATGTATAGTAATGATGGCCCTGACACGACGTATGGACTAGATGGGAGAGCGGTGATTTATAGGTAGATGAAGCGTACGTGCCACACAAGGCGTGACGTCCATGTCAACAATATTCGATATAATATTTCTGCATAAACAGCCCTGTCAGGGGGGGGCTACATCGGTGGTGGTCGGATGGTTCACGTTGGCAGGTATGGATCAAATCAGTGTGCCGTGGTCACCATCCATCCATCCATGCATGAGTGAGTGGTAGCAAGTATGGGCGGTCATAACGTCGTCTTCCTATAGCGGCCTCCCCCTTTACCCTGAATAAACTGAAATGCAAGAAAACAAGCAGTACTCCAGACTCCACGTGTACAGGAGACTGACTAGTGATGACAAGGAAAAAAAAAGGCAAGAAAGTATCCAGAACCTATCAATGTTATGCAACAATCCCCAAGTAAGATAAGGCTCCGTCCCGCAAAACCCCAAGAAGAAGCCCAAGCTAGTACCAAATCGAAAGAGGCTTCCCCCTCTCTGCCCCCGAGCATTGGTTGGATGAGCAGCCCAGGCCTCTTCATCCAAGCCCAACTCCAGGCTAACATTACGGCAAAGGTGGAGAAAGAGTACAGGACAGTGGCTGATGGCAGGAATCAGGGGTAAAGTAAACAAAGACGACCAAAATCCACTCTCAACCAGCGAGAGGTATAGAGGTCGGTGCAACAGACGGGGGTAATACCAAAATGCAAAAGCACCAACTCAGAAAGAAAGAGGAAAGAAGAATGAGAAACCTAAAATGTAATAAGACTGGAGAAAAGGAAAAAAAAAGGAAAAAAAAAAGAACATGGTGAGTAGGCCCGCTGATCCATGCCAGCGGCCTCAACAGTGCCACATTAATGGGTGCCGGCATCTCGGACCCATGCTCCTTGAGCCTCGAACGTGCCGATAATCGATTTCTGCTCAGTGTGGTAACTTTCTCTGAAGTGATCGAGCGGTACTCCGGGTACGTGCCAGAAATCCAGGCATACATGGACAAGGAACCCGCGGGGAGCAGCGTCGGCCTGAGGGGGGTCTGGGTTGCGGTTAGTCGTTGAACTTTTTAACTGAAACGCCGATCATGGCTTGAGGACTCACAGTAAACTGGCGCTGAACTAGGTCCTTGCCATGAGTTTTGCTCCCACCATCGTTGTTCAAACACCCAGCTGGGATGACGTAGCGGACTGTGAAAGGCCATGAGACCAATCACGATGGAGATTTCTCCAGAGAGACCTCGAGACAACGTTTGTGGTTCTGTGTGGTTTTTGAACACCTTAGGTACCAATGATGGCACCCACGATGGGTTCTTGCCAGCAACCCAGGGGCGCCCATACGATTCACCATTAGCCTGGGAAATGCCATTGTTGTGATCGAAGTGCAACATGTGCCAACACCGGGCCGAGTCTTCGACATAGGGAGGGGTGCTATTCTCGCCCACATGACGCATGTAGCTATTGTAGAGGGAGATGTCTCCGTCGGCAACAATGAAGGGGAGGCATGGTGAACAGGCAAATATGCTGTGCGCCCTGTAGTTGAACGCTTGACCCTCGAACCGACCATTCTCATCTTGTCTGTAGATTCCGCCTGGTTGGCCCGTAATCAACCTGCGCCACACATACTCGGGGGCTTTGGATATGATGCCATCGCGGTACCGAAAGACGGGTGCTTCGTCGGCAAGTCGGTAACCATTTTTGGTCAGGGGCGGCAAGATGTTATCCCACTGATCTCTGGGAGCAGGCGAGTTGCCGTAGGAAACATCGTATTCGTTTACTGAGAACAGGAAGGACACAGACTCTGTTGGCAACTGAGAGCTGTAGGTTGCGGTAAAGCCGTTCTTTGACGATTGCTTGTGCTTGGATTCTCTGCCGCCGCTTCTTTGATGTCTGTCACCATGACCGTCGCCATGCAAGCTGGTTGTGGACCTTGAGTGATGGCCCTGGAAAGAAGTCAGCAAGTTTCTCGAGGCAATAGATCAGGACTCTGTGCTCACGTGTGAAGTCATAGTCTGGATAGATTGATAAGTTGATAGAAACCTGGTGTAGTGGAAGTCCTCAAATTAGGACGTGTGGGTTTCCGGTGCGTGGCAGCGTGGTTCGCTAAAGTTGAAGATATCTGGGCCGTAAGATCTATCAGAAATGACAGAGATGAGCTCCATATTTAAAATCCACTCTCAACCTTCCCCAGCTTCAACGAGAAACCGATGGGACGGTACGCTAACGCACCGATGATGCCCAACAATGTCCATGGTCTGCAAATCACATAAAATTAGGCGGAACCAAAACATCCTCGAACCACTATGATGCGGATTCTAAGACAGGTGGCTTGCCTTCCCACACCTTCAGACACGTGAGACCGGGTATCGAAACATGTCGAGGAAGCCGACGGAGTGCGATATCCAGTGCGGCTTCGGATGTGACCAGCGGCAGTTGTTGTCTCATAATACATCCCGGACTTGATTCCAGTCCATAGTTTTCATCATAGGAGGTCGCGTGGTCAGTGAACTGCTTCATGGCTGTTCTCCAGGGCCACGGATGTGTTAACGCATGGTTGGTCGGAAAACCTCAAGACGGGCAGCTGACAGTGCTGGTGATCGGCTATGGTAAGGGAAATCGTTGAGAGTTTCACAAGCCATAGCTGACCGAGTGATTCGGCACAAGTCCACCAGTCTCACGCTGGCGCTTAATCGATGTAGCTGTAGTGATTCGATGTTGCTGTTACTGGAGAATAGTACGAAGTCGTCCACTCGAAATTCAGGTTCAGTTGGATGGCCGTTCAATCTTCAATAATACGCATCTATATCCGAGTCAGCATTTGTTGCTACATGTGGAGAGTCGTTACTCGCATACCTTGCTTGGCTGGTTCAGGGTATCGACACTTCAGTCGAGCATCTGTGGGATGACTGACGGCTAGCAAGAGCACCACAACACCAATCAAAATGCCACTGGCAATGAAAATATGCTTTGTAAAAAGACCAGTAAGTGCCAATCAGGAGAATGATATTCGGAACAAGCAAGGAAACGCTGTGAAACATTGACGGAACCCAACGCCTATTTTTCAAGGATCTCCCAAGACAGACACCGGAAACTCCAGTCCCTTGTCAAAGTCATGGCTAAGGGAAAGATCATGATTCCCCAGTTTAGAAGCTCGTTCTTTGCAGATTCACCTGCTTCTGGTGGCTCGTGGCAAGTGGAATAGCTGGGTCTCGTCTCTCATGCAAGACACCAAAAAAAAACCCTGCAGGTGCAGATTCATAGGCGACTCCAGCAGCCCTTGACCGCCACAACCATTAAGCCGGTGAAGAGCGGTGGTTCAGGAACTTTGCTTCTGCTGGTGCTGTCTTCCGAAACAATCACAATTCCATCACGGGCGCAGCCGACAATCCCACATCAGAAATGCGACAGAGACACACCTTCAATGATGGTTATGAGAACGACTTGCGAGACCAATGTCTGTGATTCTGAACCATCAACGACTTTGGAAGCTACCAAGCACCACTGGCTCGCGGCAAGCTCGGCAACTCTGCTTCTGCAAGAAAGTGTCTTTTGAGGAGTCTGCGAATAGCATCTGTTGCAAGACAAACACGACAATTTTGCAGCGATACTGCCAAGGTTTAGGCTTCCGCCCTTGACTTGGTCACAACGAAAGAGAGCTGCCTGGAGCATGAATACAGGGTTTTGCAAAAAAAAAAAAAAAAAAAAAAAAATGTAGAATGACGAAATGGAGGAAGAACCTACCTATATACTCGTCCATTTGTTGCCCCAGCAAGCATGAGTGTTGTTGAATGTTCTGCCAGTTATCTTCTCGTCTATCATCGTTTATTGCACGGTTTGCGGGCGTCTGCAAGCAAGCCATCTTGCTTAACCGTTTGCTATCTCCATGCTCACTGTGGTCTCTGGCTTGAAATGACCTCTCAGGGGCACACAGATGCCATCACTGCGTCATCCTCCGGCGAGGGAGGAAGCACTGCTTTAGTGATAGTCCTCTGAAGAAATCCCCATACTGTGAAGAGGAAGCCGCATAAGGTACAAACAAGCCAATGGTAGAACAGGAGATCTGCTCCACTAGCAGTGAGGAACGTGTGGCTCATTTGTGTTACTGTGTTAAAGACCCGATGCCCAACATCAGATACCGGACTCGCAAGCCTGTGTCGGTACGAGATATGATTGAACGGCCGGAGTTGCATATGACGCTGACTCTGCACTTGCGTACGCGCCGACACAGATCTCGGAAGCCGCACCGCGTCAGACGAGAGGCCTGGCTTGGGAGAGGAGGAAAGTAGAGGGATGGTGGTCGAGGGCGGTTGCGAGCTGTCGTTGGGTGGGAAAGGGGTGTTTCCAAGTGTGTCTACCTATGAGAGGCTCCGGATTAGTATCTGTTGTGTGAGGTTACGCAGATCCTTGACAGGACGTCAGACAGATAGAGATGACATGGACTTGTTTCCAAGACATGCCTTTTCTTTTTGGTCACCTTGAATTAAGCGCGAGCCGCGCTCAGCGTCAGGGTCTGGTCTCGGGTTGCCACTCTGTCTCATCCGTCGCGGCGTAGCCTTCCGGCTCCCATGATTCGTGGCGTGGTCCAGCTGTATGTGGCGTGTGCAGACTGGCTGTATAATTCGGCCGAGATGGTGAATATTGCCTTGGGAATTTGGAACGGGAGCCGGTTGCCGGAGTGGAGTGTCCGTTGTCGTGATGGGCGGGTACACTTCCGGCCATGAAGGGATGAGTAACAAGAAGAAACAGAGAGATCAAGCTGCGTAAACTTTGACGGTGATTGAGGCTGAGAGGAACGAGTCGGTGATGAGATGCTGCAGTTTTGAGGAGAGGAATTTGCGAAGTCCATACCTGTGTGATGTCGAGGTCATGATGCCATGAGAAGAAAAAGAAAGAAAGAAAGAGAGGAACGGGGAAACTCCCGCTAAAACATCCAAGCACAACCGTCTGGTACCTGCACAAGTGCAGAACTGAGTGAGACCGACGTCGGCACCTTCTGTTTGTGTAGAAAACCGACAGTCGACACTTCTCGTCGCAAGGGCAGGTCACCCGACGTCTGCGGGTCTGCCCCTCCTCCCCAACACCAACAACCGGCGGCGCGAGCTTCGATAGTAGGTAGTCAGTCCTCGACAAAAGGACAAAAAAAGGACAAAAAGGATATTGTAATTTCCCACGCCGGGGTTCGAACCCGGGTCTCTGGAAAGCCCACTGTGGAAGTAGTGAAAACCCAGTATGCTAAACCTCTGCACTACATGGGAGATTGAGTGGTTGTTGCTGAAAGGATGTAACAAAGTTTGTTCTTATGAGGGAGATCTTGGTCCCATCTCTGAGCGGGTGCCTGCGTCATGCCGCGCCAGATTCTGTCCGGCAACCCCCCGTGACCATGACCGGCCGGCAAAGGGATAGATTGCGGACGAGATGCGGCAGGCTTCCGTGGGGATGGAAGAAGCGAGGAGGGAGGGCATGGCACCACTGTACACAGTAGCTGCCCTGACCTTGACAAAGAAAAACTGCGTGACAAATTCTGTCTCGCCTTCACACCGGTCCCCATTCACCTCCAGCTCCCTCATTCCGGCTCCCTCCCTCATCCACAGTTGTTTCCCGTCGAGACAGGGCCCAATTTGCGCCGTAGTCTAATATTCACATTGTGTGTGTCAGATTCTCAGGGACTTGGGGCGAAGGGCCGGCCGGCTCTCCATTGTCAAGCTTCCCATGGACTTACTTCCGAAATAACAACCAGACCAGGTCTAGACACAAGCCGTCACCTTCTCCTGCAACAGCCATACAAGCCTCAACTTGACGATTACGATGGATGAAAGAAGTATGTCCATTTCTTATTCCAAACAAACTACCTTATGTACAAGCACTTAACGAACCCTTCGCACTGCCTCCAGCCAGGAGCCCCAAACACGATTGATTCCCAGACATCTATCGCTCCCGTCCCCCAATCTCGCTCGGTCCACCTCCCACCTCTCATTTTCCCTCTCCCATTCCATCCACCCCTCTCCTCTCTCTCTTGCTTAAAGAGTAGGCACCGTCCAAGGACACCAACTCTCAATATTAAAGTTCAGATTCTGATCCGTCCTGAAAACCCCCGTAGTCTGTCCGCCGTTCCCCAGCAAATACTTGCCCACAAACGCATTCAACTCCGAACTCTGCGCGCTCGGAAAACTACAATGGTTGTGTCCCCCGACCTGACTATACCCAAACGCCTCCAGCGCGCCCAGCGCCTGGTAATTTTTGCGCGCAGCGCCCATGCATCCATAAGTAGAAATCTTGCCAAGCCACTCAAAGTCCGGGTTCTCCATCACGTACAACCCGCGGGGCGCGACGAGGGAAGCCAACATGTGGTGGTCAAACGGCAGCTGGTTAACGTTGTTGACGTACGAGTTGAAGTTTGTAGAAAACCAGACGTTCTCGCCGACGATTTCCTTGGCGTCTTGCACCTTGTACCCGTTGGCGTTTTGCCAGGCTTCGAGACGCCAGCAGCCCGCGCCGCCTGCGCCGGATTCTTGGGGCAGGGTGAGGGCGATGCGCAGCTCCAAGGCACCTGCCACGAAGGCGCCCTTGCCGTTGCGGGAGCAGCCCGTTACGCCGATGCGGGCCGGGTCGATGTTGGTTTGCGACTTGGTGAGCTCTAGTGCGTCGATAATGCGCGAGACACCCCAGGCCCAGGCGGTCAGGGCGCCGGCGGAGTGGGAGGAGCCGTAGAGGTCGTAGAATTTGCCCTTTCCGCGCGAGGAGCCGTCTGTCTGGGCGGCGATGTCGTCGTTGTTGAAGAGGATGGTGGCAACGCCAGAGGGGACGGGGATGCTGGCGCCGGCAGATCCGTAGTTGATGATGGCTGGGAAGGGACCAGAGCCTGAGGGCTTGTTGATAGTCACCGAGAAGGAGATGGACTTGCCGCCGGTGGAGGCAGTGATGCTTAGGGTGCTACCGGAGTAGCTGGCAGAGACGGTGGGCCTCGCCGGGAGAGTGCCGAGCTCGTATTTCTCCAAGAGAGCCTTGATTTCGGCTTGACGACAGGCCCAGTGGTCGCGGTTAGTGACCTTCTGACCTCCGGCGAAAGTGAAGGGGTCGGGTAGGGTCGAGACCGATGCGCCGAGGCTGGTTGGAACGTTGGGGCAAACACCGCCACCACCACCACCGGAGGGGACTGAGGTGGTTGGTGACGGGGCAGCCGCTGTCGAAGACGAAGAGGTAGGCGCCCTGGTGGTGCTAATCAGAGTTGTGGAAGGTTGAGCAGGAGCGGCTGTTGTAGGTCCTGTCCCAGGAATGCACTGGTAGTACCAGTCATTCTGGTGGAAGCAGTACGACCCGGAGGCGCAAGTGGTGGCACCACTCCATCCAATACCGCCGCATTGGCCCCAGAGACTTTGTGTTTGGGCCGTGACGCCGACGGCGCCGAGGGCAACGAGAAGAGCGGAGGCCTGAGCCGGAGACAGCATTGTCAAAGATGAGAGGAGAGAAGGCACAAAGGCTGCTGACTGCCAACCGGGAAAATCAAGCAGCATTGAGGTCACCAAGGTGCTGGCAATATATAGACACTATACCTATCTTTTAGAAGCCTCATCGATGCTAACTCGGATACTGGAGTCGGACACAGATCTGCTTGATTGTACACCATCGTGATGTTCTTTCGAAATTTGGTTCAGCGAATAGGGTGTTATGGCTGCCTCATCCACACTATTAGCTCCGTTATTGTCCAATGCATGCTACTCTCCAGCACATGGCGTTCCTTGTTATGGACAGTGGGAGGGACGGATCAAGCCATGTGCTTCATGCGTGTCGACCGAGCCTCAACCTCAGCGTTATCTCCGGATGTTTTTAGGCTAATATTGGGCTGGACGTTTTTAGCTCTAGTTTGAGTACCTGACGGAAGATGTCGTCGTACTCGGGTGATCATGTTGTTGGACCTGGTAGTCGGTATGACCTTGCGCCTAGGAGGCATCAGTTTGCACCAAGTGATGTTTCGTATCAAGCAGGCTAACTTTGTGCCGCTAAACATCTTCGTTCATAATGTGATGCACTCCCCATTGTCACCTTGGAAGATGAGATGCAAGTTGGGTTCTTGGACAGTATCACGACAAAGCCTCGGAGTGTCTATGAAGATCGACTAAAGCGGAATGTGGAGCAAAGACTTCACTCGAAGCCAAACTTTTGGGGTATACCATGTTCTTGGGGGTATAACTAGAAAGTGATAACGCTGTATTAGGTGTAGTCGATGTAACGTCTTAGTCGAATTGGGGTGAAATATCTGGGGTAGGTAGCATTCAGGTCGGCAGAAGACGTTCCGAAGTGTGGAAGTCGGGAACATACCAACCCCGGTTTCTGGTGTCTGATAGATCGTGCCAAGAGACAATGTCACTGAGCCATGGTGTTTGTTGTTCCTGAGGTGTGACTGCAAGCATGAACGATTCCGGAGGCTGGAACCGGGCATTGAGGTAGAGCTTGAAGGTCCTACGGGATGTTGCCCCACAAACCGCGACTCACTGGAGCTCTTTGGGTCAGAACCACGTGTCGATACCTTCACAGAGACCGGAGTCCGGAGGTCTTTCAACCATGGATGTACAGGACAAGGGACCACAAGACGAAGAAGATGGATTGAAGTGTTACACTGCTTAAGCGAAAGGAAGGACTTCTTCTGGAAGTGTCCAAAGCGGAACGCATCAGGTCAAGAAGGGGGCATCGCAATGGACAAAAGGAAAGTAACCTGGCCGTCATGTGTTCCTCCGCCATGACGAGAAAGAAGTAATGAATGTCAAAACAAGTATGGTTTCTGCTTGGCACGTTTTGCCTGCTACCAGACCACATGGAAGCGCCGGTACTTGGATACCGGCTAAATGCAAGAGTGTAACAGTTGCAAGAACGACGACCGTACCAAGCCCGGCCTTCTTTTTGTGACAGAACTGGTTACAAAAGGTGGACGCAATGGATGAATGCAAGGGGTGGAGGTAAAACTTTGCTTGCATTCGTATCTGATCATGATTTGGACGACTCGGTGGTTACCAGTGATGCCCGCCACTTGGGAGTCCTTGGTTTAGGTTCCATCCTACTGTCTCTTGATCCCAACGTGCTGGTCAACAAAGTCGAGAACTGGTTGAATGGTGGACTCCCAGCCAGGAATATTAGGACCCTGCCATCATATTGTCAGCAATTGCCAGAATGCAAGCAGGTCTCGACTATCTTACCGTGTATTTGATGTCAAATACGTGCGGCTCACCCTCCTCGTATCTCTCGATAACAGGAACGCCTCTCTCCTTGAGCGAAGCGGCCAAGTCATAACTCTGTTGAATGGGAACAGGCTCATCGGCGCTACCATGCAGGAAAGCGGTTGGTGGGTAAGACCGCTGTTTGTCTTGCTGGAGAACCTTGAGAGGAGCCATGGACGTTATGAACTTGTCTAGTTCCGCCTTGTCAGGGAATCGCTCGCTGTGGAGGAAGGCCTTGTGGACGTCACCCGGAAACGCCCTTCTGGAACGCCACTGGTGTGCTTCGGCCTGCAACCGGAATCGCTTGTCGTACTTGATGTCGGCCGCCCAGCGCTTTCTCAGCTCTTCTTGGGGAAACAGTTCCTGCTCGTTCCAGCAGCAAGCATCTGTCAAGACGTTGTTCAGGTCCCGATCGCTGATGAAACGCTCTAGTTCCTCGTCGGTAAACTCTCCCTTCCACGGCCCAGGTGTGCGGTCGGGCATGTTGACGTAGTACCAGATATCAACAAGGCCGTAGACATCGACTATCGCCCTTGGCGGAGGGGATGTCAAGTGCAAGCCCATCAAGGTCACCAAGGTACCGCCAGCGGATTCACCGACAAGGACATAGCGGTCGACGTCTACCTTGCCCTCGCCCAAGATGGACGGAAGGATTTTGCGGCACCATTCGACGGACTCGATACAGTCGGCGAGTTGGTGATCGAATGCGGCTTGGGGAGCGAGACGGTAGTTGAGGGAAACAAGGTGGTATCCTCGTTTACGGAAGCCGGGGGTCAGCCACGGCAGAGGAACAAAGTGGTGTCCGCCGAGGAACCCGCCTCCATGGACCCAGAACGCAATCGGAGCTGCATCTTGGACCACATTCTCGGCCGGCCAGACACGGACTCCAAGCTTGATGCCGCTAGAGGACTTGAAGGTATGATCGGTATAGCCGGCTGGGGCATAGAAGAAGCCCATCAGGTCCTCATCGACCTTGTCGAAACTGAACTCGTCCTGCTTTATGTCTGTCATCTTGTTGTGTCGAGGCGATTGTCGTAAGCTTGTGATATCGGGCGGGTGCTTGCGGCGATGGGCGATGGCTTGGTTGACAAATGTCGATGTCGATGCTTGGAAGCTTTTATATCTCCATCTCCCAGCTCGTCCGGTGCGGGGTCGTCGTGATCTCAAACTCCGGGGGGGTAGTATGACGGGAGTTTGAGGCTGACTTTCGGCCGTGGCCGTGGCTGTCGGCTCACGGTCCGAGGTCGCCGGCCTCGAATCAGCGTCTTGACGAGGACATCATCCGCGCTTAATTCCGGTCCGGAGTGCCACCAACCGTGAGAGCAGTGCAATGGTGGTGGTGCGACTGAGAGGGGGATAGCTGGAGCCTGGTCGCTAAAACGCTAACGGGCGGCGCAAATCTTTCGTATTCCAAGGCATTGTGTGCTGATGTAATATCGTGGTTTCGAGATATGGCAGTTTCTCGTGTCGTGCGGTTTTGAACGTGTAACCCAATGCGGTGATGATTATTTTGTTTTGGCAAAGGTTCGGTTGTTGGGAGTCGATGTTGGGTGACAAATGCAAGTGCAAAATGTAATGCGGGGTGTCGCTGGAATTGTTAGTGGATTGCTTTTGAGCTAACGCAACTCCGAGCTATTTTTGTCAGGCTCTGTTAGTCGGTCATCAGATACCATCTCATTCACTGCCAAGACCCATCGACCAGCGGCGAGTTTGGAGCTCCTTCCTTGCGTCTCGCCAGATTTTCGGATTTGGAACGTTCTTGCCAACTTGAAAAGATTTTGAAGAAAACTCTGCAATTGAGCTCCTTCCTCCAGGTGGGCAGATTACCTTCCATACTACCTCGCAATTCCATCGGGCTTCTTCGAATCTCCACTTCCCGTCATCTAATTTCGCCGTTTCCCCAAGTCCAGCGTTCTCTCACTCTCCTCACTCCGACGCCATCACCTTTTTAGTTCCAAACGAGCCATGACCGGTTGCCTGCTTCATTGGCCCAACATCGATCTCACCACACCAAGATCAACATCAACAACGGGGACTTCGTATCTACGAGACCTTTTCTCTTTTCCAAAGCACTCCCCATCCCTACTTTGGAGTTCTGCAGCAGACTGAATGGCGGAGTGATCAATAGTCGCATGACGACGATTGACACACGGAACTCCAGGGTTAGGGTCCGACTAACATCCTCGGTACTTGGCACCACGGCATTCGACGGCATCACGACGCGGGGTTCGGCTGTCGTTCTCAGGACAGTCAGGGGTTCACTTATTACTCGACACATCGCTTCATAAAGTGCCGTCAACTACCATCGATACAGCTTGATCCAAAAACTCAGTCCCGATCAGAAAAGATGGCCACCTTCTCAACCGCCCAAGACCTCTTCGCCCCCGTCGGCAAACATGGCCACCGCATCTCCTACCGCCTCCTTGGCCCTTCGCCTTCCTCCTCCGGCAAGACCCCCCTCGTTATGCTCATGGGCTTTCGCGGCACCATGGATCAATGGGATCCGGCCCTGATTGACCCTATCGCCGCCCAACGCCCGGTCATCCTCGCAGACATCCCTGGCGTCGGCCGCTCTGAGGGTGCTGTACCCCTCTCCATCACCGAGTGGGCGCAAAGCGTCATCGACTTGCTTGTTGTCATGAAGATTCCTCAAGTGGACGTCTTCGGGTACTCCATGGGTGGATGCAATGCCCAAATGGTGGCGCTGATTGCGGAAGAGTATTCGGTGGGCAAAGTGAAGGTTAGGAGGTTGGTGTTGGCGGGGACTACGCCCAGCGATGGACCGGGGGTAAAACGGTTCAAGGGTCAGGAGTTGGAGGCTTTCCAGACGTTGGCGGCGGCACAGACGGCGGAGCAGCAGAAGGAGGCGTTTATGAAGGGCTTCTTTGGACGCTGTTCAGAGAAGAGCTGGGCCGAGGGAGAAAAGAGTTGGAAGAGGATCGCTGGCGCTAGGAAGGAGATGATGGGTCGTTTGGGGAAGGAAGGGTCCAAAAGACAGGGTATCGCGTTTGCAAAGTTCATGGGAGAGGGTAGCCTGGAGAAGTTGAAGGGGTTGAAGATCCCGGTGCTGATTGCCAATGGTGAGTCTTTAGCTACGAAATGGGAGTGTTGTGGATATTGACGCTAATATATCATCTTCGAACAGGATCCCAAGACTTGCTCTTGCCGACAGAAAACAGCTACTTGATGTACAGAACGCTACCGAATGCGTATCTGCACCTATACCCTGACGCTGGACACGGCTTTTTGTACCAGTACGCTGATCACTTTTCATTCTTGATCAACCTGTTCCTGGACGGCGAGCAGTCAGGCGGCACCCTCATTCCCAGCAAGCTATAGCAAAACGACCACGATACCTATGTACCACACACATTTCCACGCCCGCTTCGACTCTCGGAGAGCTATGGGTTAATGGAGGACCGCGAGGTTCTTGATTTGTGATCTGCAAATAATCTCCATCTTCGGTTTGTTTTTGTGTTGCAAGTTTAGACGAAACGGCAAGCGAGTGTACCGTGTGGCTCATATATCCTTCGCCGCCACAGGGATAGTTCATCCGCCAAGTCTGTACCCCTTTCCAACACCCCTTAGATCCCCGCTCCGTCACAATCTGGATCCTTCTCCGTCCCTCTCCCCCTTACTGCATCATCCCCGTCCTTTACCCTTCAAGCGACACAAATGCCACCGCAGTCCGCACCACCATTCTTAGGATCGCAGTCATCCCCAGGATCATCCACACAGGTCAAACCCTTAGGGCACTGGATACCCGCAAACCCGCCACAGAACAGCGGCTGGATGCAGACGCCGCCGCAGTCGACACCTCCCTTCTTCGGGTCGCAGTTATCGCGCGGGTCGTCAACGCACACCTGGTTCTTGTCGGCGCAAGGGATGGCAGCGAAGCCGCCGCAGAAGGCGCCGGCCTTGAAGCACGTGCCTCCAATGGAGATTTGACCGCGAAGGCATTTGTTGGTTCCGGTGGAGGAAGCGCGGGGGATGGCGGTGGCCGAGACGGCGGCGAGGAGGGAGAGGAGAGTAATGGTCTTGAAGAGCATTTTGGTGTTGGCTTGGTGGGGTAATGTCTGGAAGACGTAAGGAATTGATCCTTTTAAACTTGTGTTAGCCGTGACCTTGGCTTACCTTGTTGAGTGTTGGTTGTTGTTGTTGAGTGATGTAGCTGCAAGGCTTGATGTGTTGGAACAGTTCTGTTAGAATGTTAGTGAGATGATGTGATCGACCTTTGGGACCCCGACATCATTTATACTGGAATGGAGATGATGTATTCACGCCGCAAAGCATTGCAATGTATGGTTGCCCATTTGGACTTTGGGAGTAACAACCTTCTGTTATGTCGTGGAACCGAGTTAATCGGCTGAATTAGGCGATGCTTACTTTCCCGTCATTTCCCTCCGCTGACTCGAACGTAATTCACGATCCTTTGCATTTCCTTTTCGGTCAAAAGCCAAGACGCGGTTTCAGAACGAAACCACATTGAGGACAGTTACGTAGGGCGTCGCAGGTTATTGGCCATGACCAACTGTCAGGTGGCTGAGGCCGAGTTTTCAATCAGGTCTGTTCCTGGCATATTCCGCCGCTGTCAGATGCGCTCAGATGGGGATAGGTACCTGAGCAACAAACCTAGGGCTGAGGCTGACAATACCTTACGTTACAGGCCGAGCTACATTTAGGTAAATCCGGGGAAATAGGTAACGAATGGTTACGACGATGCATCTCGAGTTCTTGACATCTTGACAATAACGACACTCGCCGCTTGACGGATGACTGACAAGACAAGACAAGACAAGCACAGGAACGGAGCACGCAACCCACGACTACATCAAGGTGCGAGAGGACGGGAGTCATGTGCCATGTGCAACTACCTACAAAGGAATTCCGAACATTCCATTGCTGCTTCGGGTAACATCAGCCATTGCTCAAATAATAGCCTGACAGGGCATCTGAAGTCTTCTGTAACACCTACCATGTCTCGTGCTATTTCTGTTCATGGCTTTGTCAGGAACCGTTCAATTCGGCGGATGTTCGGCTTCTTCGCAGGACTCGTCTTGGAACAGCACTACGAATGAGATCGAAACAGGAGCATTGCTTGACTACTAAATGGCTTTGAAATTTGGCAGCTGTTCAGTTCTAGCGTCATCATCCATCAGGGACCCGAAATATGCTTTCTTATACTCCCATACCTCCATACAACACTTCACTGCCAATCGCATGGGCGTCGGAAGAGTGTTTTCCCGTTTTGTATCCTGACTCGGAGGATGTTCTTGAACGGATAAGGGGTTATGCATGACCGTTGACGCTTTCGGAGTCTTGGGTACCTATCTTCTGTTTGGTCGTGCCAAGGGCGGGGAGGGATGGGTGCTGAACACTCTATTGTCTTGTGTTACCAGGGGCAGCACATCGTTTCCTCTGGGGTTGAGATTGTTCTCCGATGCGGATATGTAAGGTAACGTCGTGCCAGCCATGAGCTGGAGACTTCATTGCCATTTGGCTGGATGAATGTTGCGATTCGGACTACGTCCTGATGTAAAGCTGTAAGTAAGGGGACCAACACATCTGACATTCACTGAGCTAATGGCAGCCTACAGTCATATCAATAGGTCTTCTCTCACCTTACTCTCGGTTTGAACTCCATCTGTTCGTTTATCTACAATATGTTTTCAGAGGCACGAAGCGGCCACAAACCCCTCAATCTTAACATAGACCGGGAAGTCCTACCTAATATGGTCCATGTCGTGTCTTGTCATGACCTGCCTCCGTCTTGGCTTTTAACTAGAATCGGCATCCGAAGGAACGTACATCACGCTTTCTACGTTGAGTGCATGAAAATACGGCAGCAAAAGGAAAAATGCAAAAGTTGTAAGCATATCCCTAGAGGCCTGTTCGTTCGTTAAGTCCCTCGGGTTCAAGCTCCCATGCATCTATTCCATCATCCGGTTCTTTCATCATCTATCCCAAAAATATCCCCATTCTAATGCTGTAATATGCCTTCTAGTATGTATCCAAAGCACCTGCAAATCAGTGTTCTTCTCTCTCGCGCTCCCTAGTACTCTTCCACCACATTATGCCCTGTATTAACCGCCGCGTCAATCTCCAACCACAAAGACAGACTCATCCCACAACATCTCTTCCCCCTTCATTGAACAAGCATCCCTTACAACCCAACAATAGCCTCCGTCCAAGTCTTCTTAACCGCCCCCCAGTACTGCTCCGGATGCTGCCTCATATGCCCCACATGCGGCGCCCCCTCAAACATGTCCAGATCAACCACATACCCCCTCTGCCTCGCCTGCGCCGCATGCTTCTCGATATCCTCCCAATAGATAATATCGTCCTCCTTGGAGTACATATACAGTCTCGTCGCACTTTTCTCACACAGCTCCTCATTGTTCACCGCCGCCACTGAATACGCCGCCGCGCTCGACGCGCCAATCAACCAGCCGAACCCGTGCAACGCCGCCAAGAAGAAGCAAGCCAGCGCTTGCGTGACGATGAACGGCAGGGGCAACCATCCTGGGGAACCGATGGCCATGGCGCGCGACCACGGACCCGCGTTTTGCAGGAAGGAAGTGCTGCCGGGCGTGGAATCGGCGACCAACATGTGGTGAGGGAAGGCCTCGCCGAAGCGTTTGCGGTAGGCGTTCAGCGTGGCGGCCAAGTACATCCCGCCGGTGTTGGACATGACCTGGACCAGGATCCTGTTGTTGTTGGGAGAAGCCTCGACGGACTTGCGGTCGGCGGTTTCCAGGGAACCGAAGCAGGCGGAAATAACGGGGGTCATGGCCTTGGAGCGGGCTTCGAGGGTTTGGTAGAGACAGCGCAGGATGGGGCAGAGGACGACGACGAATTTGGCGGCGGGGAAGAGGGCGCGGTACCCGTCGACGTATTTGGCGAGGTGCTTGGGCCGGGCGTCGCCCCAGCCGTAGAGGAGGATGGTGGTTGGGTCTGAGGGAGAGAGGGGAGTGGCGGAGGAGGGGGCTTCTTGGAGGTAGATTTGTTCTGTGAGGCGGTTGAAGCCGGGGCCCAGGGGGGATGTCTTTTCGGAGTGGGTGACGACCGCGTCGACGATCACTTGTTCGGACATGGCGGCGGTTGTGTGTGTTGAACTCGTCTGTGAGGTTGTGTTCAAGTTGCAAATGAGATGTCCGGTTCAACCTTCAGGGCGATGAAGAGGGTGAAGAGTCAATGAGTGAAAAACGGGTCCCCCATCACACACCGTCACAGGAACTAGCATCGGAAGCCTTCATCTTCAACCACTTCTTGGCCCGATTTCTCGAACTTTTCTCGTCGTCGGTCCCCGGTCCAGTCTTGGGAGAATTTGATGCCAAGATCAGCGATCCAGCCCGTGGGAGCGGAGCCGGAGTCTCCACGTCAAACCGGGACATTGTCTGTTTTGGGAATCCTTCAGCCCTTTGCCGCGTTTCTGTCGCAGGCGTTCATCTCGTCGTTTTTCTGGTTTCATCATCGGCGGTCAGTGGTTCTACGGAGTTTCAGCCGCCGAGATGACGACGTTTCGTTTGCAATCTGGGAAGTTTGTTGAGTTTCCCAACAGCCAAGACTTGATAAGGTTTTATTTCGGTTGTGGCACATGGTGCAATCTCGGGCATGTGATTCTGTGCTGGGAGCTTGAGGTCGTTCGATGTGTTGTTGATGTTATCGATTTTTGATGTCAACGCGCAAGAGCCGAGGCAAGTGGGGAGCTGCTGGGCGGACAGAAGCCAAAAGTGGAGGTGCTGTACTAAGATGCGGTGTTTGATGTTGATAGGTTCCGAATTGCAAAGAACATATAACAAGGTGGGCAATTGGTCTAGGGGTATGATTTTCGCTTCGCATTCCATAGACGCGACTGTGAAAGGCCATGGGTTCGAATCCCATATTGTCCAATATTTTTTGCATTTTCTGGTACCTCACTCACACGGATATCGTTATCCTTTTTGCCTGTTCTTGATCCTTCTTTTTACCATTCCTACATTATAGCCTCTGAAAGTTTGTTAGTCTGGTTCTTGCCCCATATTTTCTTACAAGGGGTGACAGCCAGGACAGGTCTATCTACGCTATCTGATTGGCTCAAATCGCCTGATCTCAAGGTGAGAACGAGTTGACAGCACATTTCAGCAATTCTCATACACACTCTCTCTCTTTATTTCGCCAGCTCATGGACCAGAATCACCCAAATCACCAGTATCAATTATCCCCACCTTCTACCTTATAATGGGTAAAGCTAGAGGGCATTTACAGCGTACTTGCAGGGCATTTGCAGGGCATTTGCAGCGGCCTGCCCTGTCGAAAACGCTGTATGTACCGAGCTAACGAACTTACCAGGGCTCAAGTGTACATCAAGACAAGCAATGAAGAGGAATGATTGATCATTGCACATCGCAAACCTCAAACCCAAATCCTACCATTCCTCTAACGCAGTTGAGTTTCGATCAAGATGTAATCGGCGAGCTGCCGACTAGGTTGGCAACCGAGGCTCAAACAGTCTCACCAATGTGGGGATTGGGGTAACTGTTCCCCGTATCATCAACACCACCACCGTATAAGTGCTACAAATATCTTTCCAGAACCATTGTATCTCTAAAGTTCCGTACCATAGTATCCTGGAAACACAGTACCAAAATGGCGTCAGACAAACCATCAACGGAGATTATCCCCTTCGCCAAGGCAACCGAGATCAAGAGGCTCGATGCCAACACCTACCAAGCCAACCTGGTAGACTCATTCTGCATCGGCGCCGGTAAGAATCACTCTGTTTTATTCACACAGATATCTGCACGCCAAATATTACTAACACTTCCATCACAGTCCCCAACGGCGGCTACGTAGCATCATGCATCCTCCAAGCCGCCATCCTGCACGGCTCCTCCCGCTCCCCCAGCAACCCGCAACCGCACGTCATGAACGCCCACTTCGAGTACCTCAACCGCACCCAAGTCGGACCAGCAACCATCATCATCGAGGACGTCAAGCCCGGCCGCCAACTAACCACTTTGCACGCTACTTTGTCCCAAGGCGGCGGCAAAAAACGTCTAACCGCCTACCTGGTAATGACCAACCTCTCCTCCATGGCGGGTATAACTCTCGACACGCAATTCTCGCTTGTCCCCCCACCGCTCACCTTGTCCAAACCCGACTTTTCTTCTTTGCTGAGCAAACAAAACGGCCAACAAGACGCAAACTGGACCGCCATCCGTTTGCCCCCGGGATTCAGCTACATCCGCGCGCTCCAAAACACGCGATTCTACATGCCCCGCGCCGGGCAGGTCCGTAAATCCATCATCGATCTTTGGATCCGCCTGGCCTCGGGGGAAAGGTTCACGGATGCGACGCTGGGGTACGTGTCCGATTGCTGGCCTTATGTCGTTGAGGCGTATCGCCCCCGGAGCAATGAGGAGGAGGAGGAGAGTAACATGAACAAAGAGGGGGCGGCGGCTTTCAGACACGATGCGAGGCATTGGTATCCGACTGTTGTTATGAATGTTGAGCAGAAGAAGGCTGCGCCCGAAAAAGGGTGGGAGTGGTTGAGGATGAGAGTGAGCAGTAAGGAGGTTAGAGCGGGGAGGTTCGATCTGGAGGTTCTGGTGATGGATGAGCAAGGGGAGTTGGTGGTGGTTAGTAATCATGTTGGGTTGGTGTTGGGGAGTGAGAGGAATTTGGCGGGGAGGGCACAGGCGGGGATGAAGGGGCAGAGTAGGATTTGATGGGGTTGGTGGTGGTGGCGTTGGTGTTGTGACTGAGCGTGTCGGAGAGGAAAATGGGCGTTGAGGTTATCTGGGCGGGCGTCGATGCTCGAAGATGGACATGCCTCGATCCGTATGTGATGACGCCGGCGCTTCTCACTCGGAGTCTCGAATCTCTCGGAAGTCCGGCATGGAAAACCGAACGGCATCTTTGTCAGACGAACTGTCGATGTGAACAAATCACATACAGTATCATTCAGTCCCTGCGCTGACATTAGCATGAGCTGACTGATCCATCAAAGACTGAAAAGCAAGTAGAACTCATCAATAACACAGCTCATATCGCCCTGCCGCTTTCGACGCGAGTAACGTTTGCAATGCAATGGTTACCTATCCAACGACAAGCCATTGTTGACATTTGTCAGATTTCTTCCGAGATCCTGCAAAGAAAACTGAGGCCTCACGAGTCACAAACCCACTTTGACTTGCCAGTCGTGGGTAGTGGAACGAGCTCCTAGAATATAGCTCCTCCTAGGCCGTCAGCACAGCCTAGACCTAGGTATCTGCACAGATATCTTGCATATGTGTATGTATAGGTATGTCGTGGACCCAGCAATGTCAGGGCCAGGGTAATATATCGAAGGCCTGTCATTGAAGGGGAATCCGTCTTTTCTCGACGCATGTTGTTAGCACCTGCATATCGATGGCCTTGAATGCGGTCGGTCTCTGGGTCGTCAATGTTGCACAGCACATTGGCTGCTTCTTTTCTGCAGGAAACAAAAGCTTGTGAGACCCGTCTCGCTCGCTTAAAAGCAATTCAGGGACGGCAGCAGGCAACGGGGCTAAAAGTGATGAATGGACCCCTCGTAGAAACACGAGAGCCTATGAGTTAGCCAGGACGGGTACAGTAATGAAGATGTGAATCGTCAAGTGTGATTTGTGATGGCGACGGTCCATTCTTTCGCATTCAATAATATCCCACGTAAAATTCCCACAATTTCCAACCATTCCAGTCGCGCGCCCGCCCTACGCAACTTCACTGGCAGTGCAGTCTACCTCTAGTTAGCTCGGCTCACGAGAAGAGGCCAGAAATATCGTTCGGCCACGTAAACAAATCTAGAACTTGTGGAAAAACTCTTAGTAGGCGTGGTAGGGCCAGTGGTGATGGGAGAAAAGAAGGGGCTATGCAGGATCGCAAAAGGTCGAGGTGGTCGAGAAAGTGCAGATCGTTCTGAATCGTCAGCCAACAACCTTTCTTACCTATGCAAATCGCCATCGAGCAACATCGACCTAGGCCATCAAATGTGGCCCTATTTTGTTGCCATTTTTGCATGCCATTGATGCCGCTGTCTACCGATGTTGCCGCCCGTCCTGTCTTTCTTGACTTTGCGAGTCGCCCTCGAAGAACTCTGAGTACCTTGATGATGAGGTACACTAGACCCCTTTTTGCGTGCGTCGTTTTGTTCGTTTGTTTGTTCGTCGATGGATGGAGTGGTTCCACGTGCTCCATCTCGATATGCGAGTGCCATTGCTTTGCGCCCCCTTTTTGGGGTCTTGATCTGGGCCACCACGCTAATCGACCGCTCCACATCTTTTTGACGGGCGGGCTGGCTTCCACTTGCCCCAGTTGAAGGAGGGCGAATAGCCAATAGGGGCCTTTGCCGGCTGAGGGTCGGCAATCCACAGAAACCAATGAGGCCTTGCCGCGCGCACAACGTTCTGTGACGATGATGAATGGGTGCGCCGTAAGGTCGAAACATGGAACCGCCGGCTCGGTTTGTGATCAGTGCCCTACTGTAGCCGTGTGCTAGCGTAGTGGCCAGCCACTTTTCCAGCCTGACGAGTGACAGGCTCGCTCGCTCTTTTTGGTGGTTGAGGCCCAGCCCATTCCTCCAGAGAATTCGAGGCGCCGCAACGACTGACTGCTCACACAAGGCGATGGTTCTTGAGTGAGGCCGACTTTTTTAGCAAATGACTCGTAGAAAAGCTCTCTTGAAAGCGGTCGACGACTCGACTGCGGCTTCTGCTGCTGCAGCCTTTACCCAAAACAGGCCTAGCCTCCTGATGGGAACCCACCCGCCAGGCTGGCAGTGGACGACGGGCACAACGTCAGGACGCTGAATGGAGTGAGGGGTCAACGACGACGACGCCGGACTGCAGGCTGACGCCAGCCAGCGATGCCGAGCAAATCGCTACCTGTAGAGAGGAGCTGTGAGGCCGCCTCCACGTCAGTTGTTGGTTGCTGACCTGTTGGAACCTTGCCATGTTGGGCATCTCGTTTAGGCGCCGTACCGTGGCGTGGCCAACTGGCTGGGCTGGTGTAGAGTATAGTGTACAATCTTTGATGGCGCGGGCGGTAGCCCGTTCCATTGGCCGGTCGGAATATTCTGTAGCCAACAGGTTACATACTCCCGGCCCACCTTCGGGGTCGTTGAAACTCCACGATGGCCCGATTCGGGATGCACCTCAACGCCTGAGACAAGACAGAGAGGGGCTATGGATGTGGATGTGGATTGGGAGCTGTGGCTTGTTTGGGCATGAAGAGAGACGGAGTAGCTGAGAGCCGAGAGCAAGTGATGATAAATAGATCGACAGTCCCAGGTTCTCGAGAGGGTTGTTGAACTTGAAATCCCAAAACACAACAACAAGCAACTTGACATACCTTGACCAACCTAAACAACAACAACTCCACCAAATCAACTACCCTTCTACCACCACCAAAACACAACCATCCAACATGTCTGGCCAGCGTGAGAGCCTCGTAAGTAACCGCTGAGGATCTTGTTCTTTGGCTGTTCTCTTGAGAGATTCAGAGGCTAACATATGCCCGCGCACAACAGCAAACCTTCTGGGTCAACGGCTCGACCGAGATCTCCAAGAGGGCTTCCGACCTCGCCTCGGCCCCCAAAGTGACGGAGCAGACCTTCGAGGCCAAGGCCAACGCTGGCGAGTTTGTCGTCCAGGGTGCCGATTCTGTCCAGTTCTGGACCGGCTCGGTTCGGAGCGGCGAGAACTACATTGGCGATACCAAGGGTGACGGTGTCGTCTTCCTCAAGGAGGGCATCCAGATGGTTGTCAAGGGCGGCAAGGTCCTCGGACCTCTCCCTGCCGGTTCCCTGCACAGATGTAATACACCCCCTACTCATCGGTCCCGATCCCCAACACCACATCGCATTGTTGTTTGTACTGCTTCAAGTTCTACACAACGTCCACCACATCTCCCCCGGTCGTCGTCGGCCAACAACTTCTCCTCAAGTTATCGGCTCGCCTCCGGTTCTGAGAGGAGAGTTAGCGGTAGCGGCGGTGGTCATGGTTCTCATGATCTTCCTGTTGTTGGCTCGGGCGTCCGCTACGTTTCGGGGACAGGCCATGCTCATGTCACCACATGCACTCCTCCTACATGTACTACAAACACACACACCATCACCATCTGCACCAAGCCCACGTTGCCTCGTTCGGCCTCGTACCATCCTCATGTCCCGCCTACTAACACGTTTCCCAACAGCGTGAGCGTGTCATCCCGCGAATGCCGTCAGTGTCTAGAGCAGCAGCAACAGCAACGTCGTGAGAGCCATCCCCGCGACAACAACAGCCACCACCACGCAACTTATCAACCCGCAACATCATCATACCAAAAACGTCATGACGGCGACACCTTCAGCACGGCGCCGACCTATCTCTCCAGCGGGCCTGCCAAGCGCGACTGGTCGGATGACGGTAGCGTAGCGCCCGGAGACAGTATCAGCAACGTCGGCGTTTACCCGAACGGGTATCCTTCGGGACACGTGCTTCATGCTGTTTCTTCGAGCAGTCGTCGTTGACCATCTTTTTCAAACTTTCTTGGCGTCACTCAATGTTGCTTGTTTGCTTGCTTGCTTGCTTGCTTGCTGCTGTTATAGAAGCGCGGACGGGCGTAGGAGCGATCTTGTATCATGTTTTCTTTTTTCTCTTGTCATATACACCTCATGCATTTCTTTTTTGTTTTTTTATACTTGGGTTTACGAAACAATGTGGTTATCGCTTCTCTCTCCCGCTAGAGCAGCTACAGAGAGTGAGTGCGAGCCATACAATTTGGGAGGGTTTAGCATTTGGATTTTTATATAAAGCAGATACACAACACACACCTGATAGAGATAGCAATTCGATTCCCCTCCAAACCATGTTCAAATTAATTGTGGACTGTTGTTGCATTGTTGAATGGTTGCATTGGTGTGGTGCTGTGGTGCTGGTTTAATTGTCTGTCGTCTTCGACCAACATGTCGGAAAAGACAAGCGAACGGCGGTGAGGGGTTGACTTAGGTTGCGGCGGGGAGCTTTCGTCAGAGGAGGGGTTACCTACCTTATCACCTTATCGATTGCTTCTTATCGGCTATTTGATGTCATTCTGCTTTCTGCCCTCTCATTGGTCACATTCTCAAGCAACGGGTGCCCAGTTTGCCAGGTATTTGGGCCTCTTAATTCCGCGTGGTGTGGGTGCTGAGTGGAGTGATGTCACTGGTGGAGTGCGGTCCCCTGAAAGCTTAAACGGTAACTTACAGGCTCTTCCTTGTTAACATGTTCAGTCACTGCAGGGTCAGGACCATCAATTTCTCTCTCTTGACATCAAAACATGACGACCACCTCAATTGTGGTCTGGACCGTCATAACAAAAAGTCAAATTCAAGAAACAACCCATGAATGTAACCTTTTTTCGCGGCAGGGTGAGTGCCCTGTTGGTTGCCTAGTTCCGTCCTAGCTTTCCATTTTTGTTCAGTCTGTGACAAAATTGACAACATTTCGATTCAAAGGTCCAGTCTTTGCAAGGGACTCTTTGACTTTTTCTCATGTTTTGGCTTCGGGATCGGCCGAATCACTTGACTGCCGTGCGTCGAATTCACGGACCTAATTCCGTAGCGTCAAAGGTGTGAACAGGGAAGGGGCTTCTTTTAGCTTCATGCCTAACGACGTACCACCCACCGTGCCTGCCCAGGTTCACTACAGGTTCACATGAAATCAGCCAGGGTACCCGAGCGGCTCACTGCAGAAGAATTGAGTGCAAACGCTGCCATGGAATGTCCAACGGGCACTTACACGAAAGCATGGGCACACAGTCACTCTCGCTTGCCTATTACAGACGGACGGGAAACGAGTCGTTCAGCCACCTCACCTTTGACCATTCACTTCCACTTCACAGGCACACAACCAACCATCCCATCTTCCAATATGACGTCAAACCCACAAACGCTCACATTGTTTCAAACGCGCAGGTTCTTTGGTAAATTTTGTTGTTATAAACCATCACCGGCTCACCACCACTCCAACACTTCTGACTTCTTTTTTCTGATCCATCCAACAGACAGTTTACTGGAACAAAGGGCTGCCATCCACATCCAGTGGTGATACCCTGCGAGTTCACAACAGCAACAACAACAACAAGTGAGGGAGACATCACCATCACTCAACCACACAACATCAGAGATGGGCTTCTTCAACCGTCAACCCCGCGCCGTGGATGGCACTGCACCCCCCGTTGCCACTGACGGCACCCACGGCCACCACACCACTCACAAGGAGCGCAAGGCTCGTCGCCATGGCTTTGAGCCCTACACCATGACCACCAGGCCTACCTTTGGCCAGTGGCTCAAGTACACCTGGCTCGACGTTCTCACCATGGTCATCCTCGGTGCCATTGGTCTCGGCGTAAGCTCTTACTCTTTCCTCGCCTTACTGCCCAATATGCTAACCAGTATCGCAATAGGTCTACTACGCCCACCCCGCCCCCTCCCGCTCTTTCGCCGTCCAGTTCTCCGACGGCGAAGTAGTCTACCCGCAATTCGCCTACCCCATGCGCAAGGAAATCATCCCCATCTGGCTGGCCGCCTTTCTCGCCGCCATGATCCCCATCTTCATCATCCTGTGCATGCAGATCCGCATCCGCTCCTTCTGGGACGTCAACAACGGCATCCTTGGTCTTCTCTACTCCTTGATCACGGCGGCCGTCTTCCAGGTCTTCATCAAGTGGCTCATCGGTGGTCTTCGCCCTCACTTCCTGACCGTCTGCCAGCCCGACATCTCCCGCGCGACCAACACCCAGATTGCCCAGGCCGGTTATAGTGCGCAGGGTTTCGCGCAGATTTACTACACCAAGGATATCTGCACCGGCGACCCCGACGAGATTGACGATTCCTTGGAATCGATGCCGTCAGGCCACTCCACCGCTGCTTTCGCCGGCTTCATCTTCCTCGCTCTGTACCTGAACGCCAAGCTCAAGGTCTTCTCCAACTACCACCCCGCGCTCTGGAAGCTCGCGGCCGTCTACGCCCCCGTGCTCGGCGCGTGCCTGATTGCCGGTGCTTTAACCATCGACGAGTTCCACCACTGGTATGACGTCCTCGCTGGCGCGATCATCGGCACCATCATGGCTTTTAGCGCTTATCGCATGGTGTATGCGAGTATCTGGGATTGGAGGTACAACCATATCCCCCTTAACAGGTCCAACCCGTTCCCCTTTGGTAGCCGTGATGATATGGAGCTCGGTGGCGCGACTTTCACTAGGCAGGTTGGCTGGGGCACTTCCGGTGCTGGATTCCCGTTTGATGATAAGCATGGGTATGCTGGTGGTGGTTATGGTGGCCATGGTGGCTATGGCGGTGGTGCTTCGGCGATTAACCGCAAGCCCGTGGCTGGTAACGGTGTTGGTGGGCCGTTCCATCATAATGGTGTTGTGGGCGAGCAGATGGTTTAACGAGTTCCCTGGTGGATTCCCGTGGAAGAACAGGTGCTTTGACGGAAGAAAAGAAGAGAGGAAGAGAGGCGCTGGAAGTTGCCTTTGTCCTTTACCCGTGCCTGGTCATGCATGGGCGGGTATAATTACAAAGTACACGAGTACCCTACGACCTATAATTTCTTTTCTTTTGGCAGCACGTCGTTCACATCGTTCTTGGCCGGCGTTTTGGCTGGATACGATTGATGAGCGACGAGAAGTTCGGATACCCCCATCTTGTTTCAGCATTACCTAATTATTACACTCTGAACATGAACAAATTCTTTGATATCTCTCTTGCTACTTTGTGCTATGAACGTTTACTACCTTGATACCATCGCCTATGTGCAGTCTTGACGAAAGCTGATTGGTGTAAAGCTTATTCTCTACAAAGCTTCCCAGTCGCTCAGACAGTAGTAGTTCACATCACTCAACATCCTCGCCGGATCGTGAGAGTGGTCGGCGACCAGAGATAGGGATCTCCCACTGCTTTTGCTTGTGCGATTGACCACTGGAGGAAGTTGTTCGGTTCGGCGTCCATAACTTTGGGTTTCGACAGAGCGGTTTTCCAACGAGCACGCGGTTGGTGGCGTGGCCGATGATCTGAGGCGCCTCGTCGTTTCGTAGACACATACATCTTTACCTCTATACTCGGTGTCACTGCCCCATTTCTCGTCAAAGCCCCAGACTATCTCTTCCAACATGCTGGAAATAAGATTGCCGATTTGTTTCGTAAGGTTGTTTGAGACGAGAACGTTGAGTAGCGTGGTGAATCATGGACAATGTCTGGCTTGATAACGGTATACTCAAGTTCGAGGTTGTCTGTCGGTCGACTGAACGTGCGAACTGAGGACATTCTCAGGTTGGTCGATGACGAACTGTGTCTCTGACCGGGGCAGCCAAGGGTAATATGACTGTCTCGTTCTTGTGCTTGCGTTCCGTCTCCCGGAGGGCCTTTTCGAACTGAAGTGTCGCACGGTTCGCCATCGGGCCTGGTAAAGACCTGTTGGGGTCCGCGTTAGGGATTTTAAGAAATAAACGTGTTAACGTGCAGGGTCCGCCGCTGCAATCCTGCAACATTAAGGCAGCGTTAAGGTAGGCCAAGACTTTGGCTGCAAGATGGAAAGAGGTGCTTAACATTCCAGGTTGGAATCGGAGGGCTCTCCTCCTTTCTACCTTTCTTTCTTTCTCTTTCTTCATCTTTTTTATCAACGCCACCATCCTTATTATCATTATCATCACCACTATCCTTTTTATTAATACTACTATCCTTCTTATTATTTCCATCCTTCTTATTATTTCTATCCTTTTTATTATTTCTATCCTTCTCATCATCTCCATCCTTCTCATCGTTACTTCAATAGTAGATTTCAATTGGAAATAGCCTCATCCATTATCTAGGCTTTGCTGCGACGGCCATCCCCTATATTTATAGGGGGTTGAGCCTTATAGTTATATCTTTAACCGCAGTCCTTAACGTACTACGGCTCGATTTTGAGACGTAGTACGTTAAGAACTACGGTTAAGGATTTCGAAGATTCTAGCCTTCTAATTAGTCAGATCGAGGATTTGGGGTAGGTGTAGGTAGTTGCAGGTGGTTGCAGGGTGTGTATAAAAAATAAGGTTTTTAAGCCGAACACGAAAAATCGCAGTAGTACGTTAGTACGTCCTACATACAAAATCTTAACCTGGGAACGTACTAACGTGCAACCGAACAGGTCTTAAAGGGGAAACCAGTGACCAACCATCCTTTGCACCGATGATTGGGAGTTTTGGGAGGTTGGAGGGCTTCAGAGACAGGTGGTGGACGATGAATCCGAAGAGCAACACGACCGGCGCCAGGTAGGCAGGCCGAGCAAGGAGCTCGAGCAAAGCCATGGTAGTGTCCGGGCAGGACCTCAATATTCTGCCGTGTTGTTGATTTAGCAGGAACAATAATGCAAAGGGTTGAAGTGCTTCGGTTGGCAAGACTTGAGGTGGGTCGCCGTATGTCCGAATCGTGGGTTCGGTTCGTCGAACGGTGCTGCGTGGCAGCGACTGTTGATATTGCAAGGTGTTTGAGCAAGTCAGTCGCGGACATCACCAAGGCATCGACTTCCTTTCGAGTCCAGTCGCGACGGCCGCAGTCTTCATTCGGTTTGCACTCCGACCGCATCTCGCATATGTAGAGAATTTGGCAAATCAATCTCACTCGTGCCTGCATTGCCTTGTCCACCATAGGTGCCTGCACGGCCCGCATCGGGTGCCGACATTTTCGGGGGATTTTTATTTGGTGCAAGTGCCTGCATGTCTCAGAACCAGCTCATCATTACCAGTGATGCGCTCTACCACTGAGCCATGCGGGCAATGTTTAGAAGCCCAGGATTACATATGGACCTATAATACGACCCGTATGATACGTGTTAGCGCAGATTAGCAAACAGCAGACTTTGTTTGACCTTCGAGACCTACCTGGGTGGTGAAGCATGGATGGAATTGCCGAATTGGAAGGTTCGTAAGACAAAAAAACAAAACGAAGAGAAGAGATCTGGCCACGCCCCATCGAGGAGGATAATCACATGACATTGGTGGCGGGTGGGTGTCGACTTCCACAACTGGCTGGGTGCCTCGCACGAACACATCCGATGCTATTCCAACTCCTTGGCACCAGGAACGGATAGGTCGATCGGCAGTTTCCCTTTGGTGGCAGTCTCCAAGCTCTGCCGGGGTGTCCCTGATAGGTAGTAGATGCTCTGACCACAAGTCTCCAGACCGGGAAACCATCTGATAAAACAACATGCCATCAGCTCCAGCTCTGCTCAGTACAACGTTCGATCATCAGCTGATATTTCCCCCGACCCAGCCCTATTACTCTTTATATTGATCGTGTGTGGCTCACCACCTGGCATCGTCGGTCATATCTATCGAGACTGGGGATACCTTGAGTTGGCTTAACATGTCTAACATAAGCCAAGCCCTTGCACGGAGCGCGTACAATTGAAATGTGACGTACAAGCAGGCTCTTCAAGTGTACGTGCGCATAGGTAGAGGTACTCGTCGAGCCTTCTTTGGACCCCTATCCGTTTGGGTCGGAGGAGGGAAATCCGTATGCTTCATTTCTAATCACTGTCCGAGATATCTGAGGCATAAACTAATCTCACCAGCTATAGGGAAGTGATATAAAGCGAACAAGAATATCGAGTACAGTGACACCTCATAATGATTAAGAAGTGCAAGTAGAACGCGCATAATCATGTGTAATACGTAGGTATAATCGTGGTATATATATCCAAAAAGTAGTTTTGATCTATCCAACAGGAGATCTTAGGTATCCCTTCCATAACAATCATAACATAACCCTCCCAGTGCCACTGCCCCATATTAATCCGTAAGGTATAAGTATAAACATGTACAAGGCATGGTACAGACGACCCCAAATGTCATCAAACAATCGAGTCGTCAATGAACATATACCGTATGTTCAGTCCCATATCATATGTACTCGTATCCATCCCATGTCCATGTCCCATCATATCATATCTCCCATCATGACAAAACCCAAGGTCGTAAATAGTAAAGAGAGTCCAAACATCACGCCATGTGGACACTTCTATACGGTGTAGCGGAAGAAGGTGGCGTTGTCACCCTTATGGCGCTCGGCAACCCTCTCCTCCTCAGTGTACTCGCTTGGGGGCTTGTACTCGCGGTCACGGCGAGCGTTCTCGCGCCTGAGGTAGATGGTCATGAAGAGGGACAAGCAGAAAGCCATGACCTGGCAGCCGAGAAGGGTGCCAAAGCCCTGGTGGTAGTGGGGAGACTGCTTGCTGAGGAAGAGGTAGGAAGAGGCGACACCGCCCAGGTTGCCGAAACCGACGTGCATGGCAATACCGACACCACGCTTGAGCGAGCCGCCAATGTTGTTGCCGTTCCATGCGACACCCAGGGGAACGTTGGGGTAGATACCCGAAGCGAGGAAGAAGCAGCCGAGGTAGCGGACACCGGGGCTCCTGGTAGCCATCAACATGATCAAGCCAATGATACTGCTCAGTCGTTAGTAAGTGTTCCAAAGGTGGGTATGGAGGGATACGTACGCCATGCCCATGAAGAACAACATGAAGATACCACGCTGCTTGAGCCTATCGGCATACCAACCGGCACTAATGCAGAAAAGGCAGGCCACCACATAAGGCGGGACAGTCAAAAGCTGACTCTGCTCAGGGGTGAAGGTACCGATGCTGTTGATGATGGTGGGCACGAAGAGCGAGTACGAGTACAAACCAGTGTAAACGCCAATGGTGATGAACATATGGACCCAAATCTTCCAGTCCTTGAGGGCAGCAATGAAGTACTTGATGTCGAACTCATCGGCAAGGGAAGAACGATCGAGCTTGAGACGGGCGGCGATCTGCTCGCGCTCTTCAGGCTTGAGAAACTTGGCGGTTTGAGGGTAGTCGTACATGGCGAAGTAGGCAGTGACGGCTGGTAGGATGTGTCAGAAAACGAACCGCGTAAGAAAGCAAGACGGGCAACATACCAATGATGAAAGTCAAGATACCCTCCAAGATGAAGAGCCAGCGCCATCCATTGTAGCCACCGACACCCTTCATCTCCAGGATACCACGAGCAAGAAGACCACCGAAAGCACCGGCGGCGGTAGCAGCAGAGAAGAAAATGGCCATGCGGAAACCGCACTCGTGACGCCTGTACCACATTGTGATGCTTGAATACGGTTAGTAACTGCGACTTAACGGCAAAAAAAAAAAAAAAAAAAAAAAAAAAGGAGATACGTACTAGTAGGTAATACCAGGGAAGAGACCACCCTCGGCGAGACCCAAGCAAGAACGCACTGCCATCAGGCCATGGTAATCCTTGACAACGCCCATAAGGGTGCAGCAAATAGCCCAGGCAATCATGATGGATGGGATCCAGATGGAGGGGCGGAAGCGCTTCATGGCCATGTTGGAGGGGACCTCAGCAAGGACGTAGAAGGGGAAGAAGATGCCAAGCGCATTGTTGTACTTGAGGCCGGTGAGCTTCAAGTCCTGCGTAAGGAGCTCGAGCTTGGCATTGCCGATATTTGTACGGTCGAGGAAGGATAGGAGGTATAGCAAGGCGAGGAAGGGGAGTAGCCTGCTATCGATTTTGCGAAGCAGCTTCTTGGTCCTCTGCTCGTCCCAGCCAGCACTTTCCACATGGATGTTCTCAGTGTACTCGGGCATGGGAGTCTTCTCGTTGTTGACGCTGGAGCTCTCAGTCGTCGGGACGTCCCGTCCGGATGCGTCGTGGTCGGCAGCCATGGTGGGCGATTGTGATGATATTCGCTCTACCTATGAGGTGTGGATAGGTGTTGAAGTGAAGGACGGCTGGGTTGGTATGAAGGTGTCGGGTGTCTGAGGATGACTGAATGGAGCGGACCGCCGATTCCCTGGAGAGAAGAGAGAGAACACACAAAGAAAGGGGTTTCAGATGAGGATGCTCCGGTCCTTATAGTCGGGCAAGTCAAACTTGAGGTTGGAGGTCTTTCATCCGCAGGGCCGGACACCCAAGCACATGGAAAATAGGAACAGGGGTACCAGGGTACCTTGTAGGTGGTTGAAGGGGGGTACAGCAGAACACCATATCGTGGCTAGTGGGTGCTACACTAAGCAGTACATGTACATGGTTAGCAAGCGTGGACAGGACATTACTCCAGTACCAGTGAGGTAGGGTATGCGAATTGCTGGATGATCCTGGAGACATGGCTTCCCCATGGTTTCCTGTAGCTTGGCCCAGGCCCCCTGGCTCCCCTTTCATGTCAACATGGGGGGTTTCAGTCCACTGAGACCAACAGGCGGAGCATGTCTCTGATCTGAGGGAACACAAGCGTTACCGTACTCTGGCAGCTCCTTTGATTCCCCAGAAAACAGAGGACAGCAGCGTACAGTTTACCGTCACTTACACCGACTCGTGAGCAAGGCCCGTCTTGCCGAGAAATGTTGTCGGCAGCGTTCCGGAAGCGGTTCCGTACACTATCCAACATGCGTGCTCGCCAAACACGGGTAAGTAATCACTTTGGGGGTGTAGAAAAAAGGGGTGAGAAGCGGGACGTTGGTTGAGGCCGAATACAGCATGCGTGTTTCTTTGGCAGAGACTGGGCAACCTTCCCAGGTACCGTACTCCGTTCTGATAAGCCAGCTGCACTTGTGTTTGGCTCACCGATCCCATCCGGATGGAATGGTCCATCTTTCCACCATGAAGCGAACAGTATGGGGTATTATTGTTAATAATACCCAGCCATTTAAGGATGAGGTAAGACGGCCTCTGAGTGGTGGACAGCCCGGACCGGGGGGGGGGGGGGGGTACGATACGACTTCTGGCTGGGCCTCACTGGGGAAGAAAAAGAAACTTGTTGACCTGGGGAAGGCGGAAAGGTCAACGACAACAGCAGGGGATTTGGGACTCATTTGGTTGGACTGGTCCCGCCAACCTAATCCAGCCGCGGCCGCCAAGACGGCTTGGCTGCAGGGTTCGAGTAGCATCGAGGAGCCTTCGTCCGGCCGTCGTCCCTGGTTCCTCGACCGGCATATCGACCCTTTTTGTTGAGGCACAACCAGGCTCGTCCGCTTGCAACTGGGGCTCGACGGCACACCAACAACCTGGATCTGATATTTCATCCGTCTTGGCTGATATGTTATTGGACGGGATCGAAGCCGTGGAGAGCGAAGAGGGAAACTCTGGACGTGTCCTATTGTGCCTCTCTCCCACTCGTTGCTCTCCTCCCACTCAAACCCCCCTCCCTATAGAGTGGTAGTTATTAGATTTGACTGTGCAGAATTGATTGATTGAAGAGTGTATGTAACTAACTCGCCCAGAAGGTCTGGGGGGTGCTAGAGTATCCCAGAGGGACCTAGAAACCAGTAATCTAGGGGGCTGGGCGGCTAACCCAGATTGAATATAGCTAGAAATCCAAATATCCACCCTCTAATCTAATATACCCCCTCACTTGCAGACCTTCTTAAAATAGGGCAAAAGTGAAGCTATTTATAGTTTTCTCTCTTTTAGTACGTTAATTTCCCTAGTTAAATTATAAGTATCCTCTAAAATATCTTCGGGAACTTCCTTCCTAATTTTCATCTCTTTTCGAACCGGTATATTCGCTATCTTTATTAAACCCCGGAACTTCTTGTAATCTAACTATTCTAATACCTTTATTAAACCGTCTACTAGCATTTTCTTTATTTCTAAATATTCGACTGTAATCCTTCCTTTTATAATTTCTTACCGTAATTAGTAGCAATAGATATTAATATATTTGAGTTTAATTATTAACCGTAATACTTTAATAGTTAGAATATAGATCGTTTAAGTATTATTATAGCTAATTACGGGCACTTCTTAATCGAAGGGAATCTCAATCTCCTTATATAGACGTATAATAGCAATAATTTCCTTTATAACGTTAGAAATTAATAGTAGTTCTACTTCGGTAATTAAAGTTAATACCGTTTTCTATTTAATAGTACCCTAATAGACGAAACTACCGAACAACTTAATTATAAAATTATATAAGCTTTTCCGATCTAGGGTATTATAGGTATATAAGGTATTTAAAATTATTTTAAATTTTAATAATAATTTAAAATAGAGAGAGAGATCTAAATAAAGTTAAAAGTAGTATAATACTTTATTAGTAGCCTTATAATATTAAGGACTGGGGTTATAATTATAGCGAGCTAGGCGGCTGGCTATAAAGGCGATATTTATTCGGATAATTATTATAATATATATAATTAATCCGATAACGACTTAATAATCCCATATCTTATTGAAGGTAGCTACGCTATCGTAAGGTAAAAATTCTTGATTATTTATTAGAATAAAGGCGAAAGTATAAAGATTCTTAATAAGTTTAGTAATTTTATAAATATATTCCCGTTAGGATAATTAAATTAATTTTACTTCTCGATTTCGAATAATCTTAATACCTAAAAACTATTAGAAGTTATTACTACCTATAAATTTATATTTCTCTTCTAAATTCTTTATTACTTAATTAACTTTATTATATAATTTCTAATCGAAAGTAAACATAATATTATTAACGTAGTAGAAAATTAGAATCTTACTGCGTTTAAAGATATACGGATCTTCGAATAATAGTTAGAAACCTATATTCTTAAAAGTATTATTAAACTCTTATTACTAGAGTAGAGGAGTACGTTATAAATTATAGAAGGCTTTAAGTAGCTTAAGGACCGTATAATACTTTTAATATTTAAGGGGTATACGTATATAAATCTCCTTATTGAAATAGGTATTAACGAAGGTATTTATAGTATCGTATTAAATAAATTCGAAGTTAAATTTAGTAGTATAAACGATAATAGATTAGAAAGAACGATTAATTAATGTAGAGGCGTATATTTTTTTCCTATAATAATATTATTAATCCCTTCTAACTATAAAGCGAGCTTTCACCTTCTAAAGGTAGCCGTATTTATCGAATTTATATATATATATTTATATATAATCAAAAATTTAAGTACTCTTAGTACGAAGGATATCCTTATCGACCTCTACCTACGACCTTATTTCCTTATAGCTATCAAAGTGTATTTCTTCTATTTATTTAAAGAGGTCTCCTAATTTATAATATTCGAAATCGCGGTAAATTTTTAGGATTAGGGGTAGATCTTAACGTTTAATAGAATTTAGCCGGCTACCCTTAGTAATTAAATAATTAATTTCTACCTTTATAATAACCTTACCCTATTTCTAGCCTACTAATTAAATGAATCTCCTAATATTAAAGGTAACTTCTTATAGTTCGAAAGTTGGGAAGGAGATGGGCTCTAGTAAGTTAATAGTAAAATTAGTAGAGAAAGTGGTTAGAAGTATATTTAAAAAGTTAAAATATCCGAATATAAAATCGAAGGACATTTTATTTTAAACGCTAGGCTTAATTAGCTTAGGGTTAATAATATTATTATTTACCTATAGTTCGTTATCGAGGAGTAAAGGCGGTAAATAAGTAATATTGTTATCTTCTATATTTTAAATTGCGTTAAAGGGTTCGAAATACTACGTAGATAATTAAAGTAGGTAGTCGACCTTATTAAGTAAGTTAGAAATTTTATTGCTAATTAGTTTTAACCCTTCCTTAATTTCGTTAGAATTCCCTAAATAAATTAAATTCTCGTTAAAGAGCATATTACGGGTATAAACGATACGGTTAGTCTACGGGTTCTAAACTTAATAAATAGACGAAGTAATATAGCTGACGAGGTAGCCGATCTATACTTTTAATTAGAATTTCTTTCGTCGCTACTCCTTTTTCTAGGCGATTCCTATTATTGCGTAGACCTTATAATTATAAATACGTAAATAATTGAAATTAAGTTTCCGGGAATTAATTTATACTCCTTTATAATAGGCTACGAAAGTATAAAACCGTTCGTAGGAAGACTTCTAATTATAGAAATACTTAGGCGATTAATTAATAAAGTAGACTACTATTAAAATAATTTAAAATTAGAGGTTATAAGGGAAATAAGAACTATTTGTTATAATGCGCGCCTTTTCTTTAATTATACCCCCTAAGCGTTCAATACCGCCGTTTTAAATTTAAATATTAAATACTAAGGGTTCGAAAATAATAAGGCGAATAGTTAATTTATCCTTAACGTACTAGCTATTAAATTTATTATTGTATTTAATATATTTAACTTTAACGTTATATTAATAATTAATTGTATTGATAATTAAAAGTAATCCTTTAACGATAGTTTCTACCGTACGTATTGTTATATAAATATCCTAAACGAATTTAATCTATCGATAAATAACGAGTATTACGTATTTAAAACTTCTTCTCCCTTATTCGTATTCGAAAAAATTGACGGCGAAACGTTCTCCTAATTTAAAGTTTCGGTCGTATAATTTTCGTATAATTTATCATTTAATTTTAAATATACTATATACGTCGTACTAATAAATTGTTAATCCTTTAAGTCTAGCGCTCTTAACGTTATAAAGGTATTCGAAGATTTATAGACTGTAATAACCGAACCGTTCGTACTAGAATTAAATAAGTATTTTATATATACGACGGCTAATATAAGAATTAAAATAATTTTATTGAACGAAGAAAATAATACGGTTGAAGGAGAGAAGAAAGTATTCGAAAACTGTTTAATAATAAATCTTTTAAAGGAAATAGAAAATTAAACCGTTTAATCGACGAAGGCAATTACTAAATAGTTTATAATCCTAATAAAAACCCTACTTTCGAAATAAGCGTAAAAATATAAAATTAATAATAAAGTTAAGGTAAAAAACGACTTCTTTTAATTATAATCGTAGAACTCCCTTCTCTCCCTATACTTCTACGTTAATAGTCCTAAAACCCTTAATAAGTATTTAAAAATCTCTAGCCTAAATGTAATCCTTTAAGGACGCTATTCGAAACGAAGAAAAACGATTAATTTTATTAAAAATATAAAGGGAAACCTTAGAATCGAAGATCGTAAAGTTCTTAAGCGGATAAGTATCCCCCCCGTTATTTATATTAAAAGTACTTTATTTAATGAAAAACGTTAAGTTGTAAGTGCCGATTTTTCGTCGCCTTTAAATCTTTAAAATAATAGTCTATATAAAAATAATAAAGCGGTCCTGTATTTAGTTCCTAGTTTTTTCTACCTCCTTACCGATCTCGGGAAACTTTTTAAAATTCTCGTTAATAAACTTCTAAATAAAGTTACTAGGCTTCCAAATAAGGTTATTTCTTATTTTAAATATTAAATACTAGTAGTATATTATTAAGTAAGAGCTTCGCTCGTATATTTTATATAGTAGCGCGGATCCCCCTCTCTTTTTCGGCTATAAAGAATTATTCGCGTTTTTATCAGCGCCGCGTTTCTTCTTTACGTATACCTTCCGCTTCTTTTTATAATTAAAATTAAAAGCGTCTTCCCTCTTAAATATAAATTCTTTCGAATTAAATTAATTAATACCTTAAGCGCTACAAATTATAACTTTTTTACCGGCTAGTAATATAGTACGTTCTAATATACTAACCCTTCTAAAATTAGTAGATATATTTTTATAATTTAAGGACGAATCTTTTAAATTGCGATCAAACTTTTAAATATTATTTACCTAAATAGGTTTATATTCGCGGGTTATATTAATAAAATTAGTAAATTATAAAATAGGGGAGGTAGCTTCGCTAACGCCTAATCTCTTACTATAGGCGATAAAGACTTCCCAATTTAAAACCTACTTTTCGAAATTTTTAAATAGTTTTTTAGCGGTCTCCTTAATAAAGGCTTAATATTTTCGTTAGGCGGTAGCGATTTAATCGATAGGCCGGTAATTAATTTAGTACTAAATTTATTTTAATTATTTATAAATAGATTTATTTTATTCGAAAATAATATTAGCGAAATAATTAATAACGTAGGTACTTATCCAATTATAGATTCTCGTATTAACGTCGTCAAAGTCCTTCTAATATTTATAACGGGTATTATATATATTATTAATTTAATTGTAAATAGCCTTTCTTCTTATAGTAAAGTCTATAACGAGGTTAATTACTATATTTTCCTTAATATTTTATTTGGTATAGTATTTATCCTCCTCTTTAAAATCTTTTTCGTCGTTAGAATCTTCTTTAGATTCTTGCCGGAGTTGAGCGGTAGCGGTAGTAGCAGCGGCGGTCTTAATACCGTCTTCGTTAGTTTGGGTTTAAATCTAGGTCTAAGTTTAGGCTATAGTAATATTTATTATAGTTATTATAATAGTCGCTACAACCTTCTTAACCCGGATCCTTCTATTAAATCTAATAAATTCTTTCTTTACCGCTAATATACGATCTTTCGCTAGCTTCGTAAGGAAGAAGTCTTCCGGCTTAGGAGGTAGGACCCTTTTAATTATAGGCCTATCTTTAAGCAACCAGTTACTAAAGTTTTAATTACTTCCAATTAATCGTTTAAAAGCTTCGTACTAGCTAGGCCAATCGCTTTAGGTCTTGAGGACGACCGTAACGGCTTCATTAGTAGATTCTTTTAACAAAGACATAACTAATATTATTAGTTTCGTAGGGATATTATTTATATCGATTATTATAGTACTTCTATCGTAAATACGCAAATTAGACTATTAATTATTAGATTTGACTGTGTAGAATTGATTGATTAAAGAGTATGTGTAATTAACTCGCCCAGAAGGTCTGGGGGGTGCTGGAGTATCCCAAAGGGACCCAGAAACCAATAATCTAGGGGGCTGGGCGGCTAACCCAGATTGAGTATAGCCAGAAATCCAGATATCCACCCTCTAATCTGACAGTAGTGGCAGAAATGGGCCTGACATCCCACGATGTCCCGCGATGCCCAGAGCGCCCAGTACGCCCCAATCTTGAGGAATCTTCCCCCGCACGTGGCGATGACCACAAACGGCGTTCCGGAAGAAGGCTTCGGGCGGAAGGATAAATGGGAGGTGTATGGGAATGCATGATGCAGTACGTCTTTGTCGAAACGAGTTTAAAGCTTGATATTCGCGAGACTGGAGGGGGGGCACATTGCCCGATAGTCGTGTCTACCTGGGTGCCAGTGGTGCTTGGGGGTATGTGAATTTGACCATGGTCGTGCGTCCGCCGACGGCGTAGACAACGAGTTGTGCGGAATCGGCAGTCATGACAGTCGTTAAATTTGAAAGCAGCGGCAGGCAGGTTGTCGTCTTGGTGAAAATAAGTCGTGTGAATGCTTGGCTCTTTTGCGCAAACGGAAGCGCCAGTTGAAGCCTCTTGTCTCAACGCATTGTCAGCATGGATCAGACAGGCATGCAAGGACGCGTTTATTGGAATCTTTGGGGAAATGCATGCAGAGAGTTTCCATGACTGAGGCTCTCTCAATCTCCCAGATCGCAGGCAAACGACAAGGAACAACGAGGCTAGCACTCAGGCACCCGACCAAGGCCGATATTGTTTCCTTTGTGCCGGGCCTATAGAGCCTAGTTAGCCCTTCGTATCGTAGCCCGGGCCAAGGGAATTTGCTGAATCGATGTTCCCAAAAATGGCAGAATCCATGGACTGGCTATACCTCTCTGGCTGGGGCCCTGCTTGGGTTGGGTATGGCGATATCGATTGACCTTCTGGCAGGCGTCGAAAAAGGGCCATCATGACTGAATTTAGCAAAGCAGGAGAACGCCACTTTGTCGCACAAAGGATGAGCTGAACGAAAAGCGACGAAAAAGGAGAGGTCCCTAGGGGTCCGCCAAGTGGTTTGCTTGGAACGAAAGAAATTGAAGACGCCGCTCAAGCAGTCAGATGCAGAGGCCGACGTTGGATAGATTTGATTGTTGCGACGATCTGCGTGTCGAGGGCACAATTGCAAGTGCAGACCGCCCGCTGCTGTCAGCCGGCAAGGGCAAGATCCAATGCGAAGGACTCGCACAGGAAAGAGAGAGCAGACATCCCGTCTCAGGCACCCGTGGTTCCACTTGACCTAAATGATTGAAAAATACGCCGTCACAATTTCATCATTTCCCTTCTCTCATTCACTGGGTTCTCCTCTTCAGTCCAAGGAAGGAAGGAATGAAAGGTCAATTGTTGCTTACAGTGACCCGTATTTTTTTGTGTGTGTGAACATTTCACGGATCACGGCGGGTGGACGCACCTGCCTGGTCTGTGAATTAGAAGTTGCAAAGTGGCACTTGCAGCTGGCAGCGGCAGCGGATAATGCGGTCGCAGTTTTGAATGGCAGGTGCATAAAAGTACCTCTTTCCTTTGATATCCCGTTAACCCGTTGATATGATATCCAATCTCCACCTAAAACACGTCCGTACAAGCAACATTACCAAAGACACAAACTAACTATGTGCGCGGAAACTTGTACAAACAGCAAGGGGGATGTACACGAGAGCCTCCGCCGGTCATGTGAACAATGCCCAGAGAAAGAGGTTGGAGGAAAGAAGAGACGACGTTCAGTCAAAGTTACCCCGGATTTGCATCGCTGGTGGAAACAGTGGACTCTGCCCCGGATTCTCCTCTTTTACAGTGGACACAGTGGACACTCGAGTCCAACCCCAACAAGCTTTCCTCAGGCCCATCACCATCCCCGCACTGGCGCCGCTTCCAATTGCGCCCGTTGCGCCCAATGCCCCTTGCCATTTCGCTTCTCAACTCCACCGCTCTGGCAATCGAGCAATCACACAACGCCTCCAGTTTCATCGCTTCTTTCCCTCAAAGGGGAAAGCTCGACTAATTGCCCGCCTCCTAACTTGCCCATCTTGCTCCGCTCCTCCTCCACCTTCCCCATTTTCTCCACGCTTCCATTCCTTGAGGCATTCGTGGCCTTCACAAAGGCAAGTCAAGCTTCTCACCCAAGACTAACTTGCCAAGCTTCGACCGTCACATCCATTCTCCTCTTCTTGTTCCCCATCTCGACTCCATTTTCCCCAGATTATCGTCTCGAGATGCTCCGAACGAAACCTTATCCCCAGACCCAACAGAGAGGCTAGCTCAGGCTAGCAATGCTGTCGATGCTGCCTGACCATATCATGGCATCATCCAGATGATCTCTTTCTCGTTTCTTCTTCCACTCACCATTCACCTCCAAAGGACTTCTCTGTTTCTCTAGTTCTGCCCTAGCCACGTCTAGATGAATCCATCGGTCATTCATCTCTCCGCATACGGATCCAACTCCAACTGAACTCCAACCAGCCAAGCTTCTTGTTCACTATGCTTCGCTCCAACGGAAGCTTTTCCTCTTTTTGTCCCGAAACGCTAGACTCGCCTTGGCTTCCACAGGCAAGTCTTACAAGATCTTACACCCCCCTTCCCCACTTGGATTACGTGGATTACTTGGATGGCATTGATGACTTGCTTTGAAGGGCTTGGGCTGTCAGAACTGCACACCACAAAGGGAAACTTCAAAAAGACTTGGGAACTGAGAAAGCCAAGAGCTTGAAAACCCCCACATCCCGCCAAGATGTCACCAATGTCACCAATGTCACCAATGTCACCAATGTCACCAATGTCACCAATGTCACCAATGTCACCACAATTTCAGACTTACCGTGTACTACCAGCAGGCGGCGCTTCGTTGACCATTGCTCCTCGGCGGCAGTGACCCCTTTTACAAGTGACATTGTTTTGGACTTCTCTCCGCCAAATCCTCCAAGATATCCTCAAGATATCCCCAAGATATCAACCACGTCAGCATATGGCGAGTTGACCTGTATAATTTCTCCAAGCCGCTACTCAACCACATTGCAGCAGGCTTGGCTTCCGAGGTGATCCAGTCATGATAGCCAGCTCAGTCCGCCCGTCCGAACTCCTATCGGACAGAACGTGATGGCTTCACCATGGCACGATACCCCAACGGAGCAAGCCCCTTTGGGTTTGCATTGCACATCGGCGTGTATACCTTGCCACGCTGAGTCCACGGTCTTTTAGCGGGACCCGGCAGTCAGTGAATGGCATGAAGGGATGGATGCAGCCATGCGGCGTACGTGTTGGTGATCAGAACAGCGCCGGATTGTCTTTCTCTTTCAAGCTCCCAAGCCCGGTTTCCCCAGATTCCCCCAAGTTCCCCAATCCCCAGACTGATCATCATATTGACGATCGGAGCAGCGGAGTTTACATGACCATATCTCGGCACGCTTGCCACGAGGCATCTGCGAACCGCCTCATCTTGGGTCAATGGCGCATCGCATCGAACTGGAAAACATACGGTATCATCGCATTCTGTTCCTGCTGCTGTCAGCCCGGCATGACAACATGGCACCCATACACCCGACATCTCTCTCGAGTCTTTTTGACAGCATTGACAGGGGCGGGGTTGCGGATAACGGCCGCGAGTGCGGCATCGAGTTTGGACGGTTTGCCGAAACAGATTGTCAAACCCATCAAACAGCTGTCGTTGAAGTGAGACCGCATTGTGCTTCTGCTTCTGCCCTATGATTTGGTCATGACGTATCCGGACGGGCGGTAGCATATGGCATGTTGCGCAAGGGCAAAGAAGTTCGAGGGCAGAAACTCTTTTTTGATCGAGTGAGAACTGATTTTCGTTGATGAAGGATAGACTGCCTTTGAAATAATTCACACAAGTGAGGCGCTGAGGTGGTACTTTTTGACTCAGACCCTTCAAGACAGCTTACTTGGCTGTCGTGTCTGCTCACGTACAAAACACAAAAGGGTTCGTCCCAATTTCGATTTGTTGGGACGGCAGGCTTGCTCAAGATGTTTCGGACCATCCCGTCTCATGCAGCAATCAGCCCTCGGTGCAACACATGAAACGAAGTGTTCAAGACCAGCATGTCCGTCTTGTCGCTGTCGGTCTTGGATAGCAATGCTTGGGACCGAGGTGTTTACTCCGAATAACCGGCAGGTGACACACATACAGATGCTGGGGAACAGACACCATATGATCGAGTTTCTGTACGGAGCCGAGAAAAGATCGATGGCGGGTTCGCAGAACATTTGGATGGTCGGTCCAGTAGTACCTGTGTTCCATGTAAGCTGGTGCCCGTTCTTGCTGCCCGTCAAAAAAAGTTCCCAACTTCTAGATAGGGGGTAATACGTGTGTCGTGGCGAATACCACACTTATATCCGTGACTTTCGCAATCGACATGGTACAGTACCTCCAGACATGGGAAAGGCCGCACAAGAAACAAGAGAATGACAACAAGGGATCTGCGTGGCCGTGGCCCGTACGAAAAGCTGTCGTCGCCTGTGCTACATGGCACCAAGGCCCAAGAGCACAGAACACACTCATTCACCAAACCCTGGCGGCCGGGTATCCTTCCAAGCCTTCCAGGGCTCTGGATAAATGAAGTAGCGCCTTGGGTCTCGCGGATGGTGTTAGGGTGGAAGCGTTTTCTAGCCTGCCTTCCATGCCTTCAGAACCGAGAGGAAGGATAGGCCAGCGGCACCAGCGTTCTGTCGCATCTTGTCGCATAAAGTGGTTGCAATGAAGAATGAGCAGTCCGCCAGTCCGACTGATGGACCAATGCCAGACGGGCGCCGAGTATTTTACCACGCGTGTGGTTACGGTGGTAAATTGCTTGCGCGTCTACGCCGCTCCATGGATGGAAGGATGGGTAGGATGGTCGGATGGACCATGGGTTAAAAGCCTAATAAAACGCAGTTCCATTAGAATTCATTCCACCTTCCATGTTGCGTCCAGAAAAAACACGCGCGCACACGCAACACGGGAACAACGCTTATCCATCCCGATTGAATAGTACACGGGGTTGGAGGGGTTGTTGAGGTGAGGGGGTCTGTCGAAGGACTGGTGGAGGGACTGGCGGAAGCGCATCCTCGAAGGAAACCCTGGAAGGAATTCGACAGAACAATAGACTGACAGACAGACAGCAAATGAGTGCCACTGCATGCCGTTGATGCGTTGATTCGGAACGGAGATCCCGACGGGACGACGACACAACAGTAAGAATTTTCTGCTAGCCTGCTGCCCACATGTCCAGTTATTTGCAGATGTTCAGATATTGATGCCGGCAGTATCTCGAGAAATCAAGGTCGCAGACCCGAGAGCGATAGTGCTGTTAGCCGCGAATTCCTGATCAGATGTATCAGCATTGCATTGATTACCTGTAAAAGGTTTCATTCAGTTCACACACCACAACTGAAGAGAAAGAGGCCGAGAAGGAGTTTATTACCTAGAGGTACCTAGTATCCAACGAACAGCTTCCATTAAATTTTTTTCATCTCTTATTTCATGCCGCCATGCCACCCACCATGCCAGAGGAGCCTTTTTTACACTTCTGCAGAGAACATTGTGAGCCAAGACAAGACAAGGCAGAGTAAGTTGCAGGTTCGACGGGTTGTGAGAGTGGTTGTGACTTTGTGAAGTTCCAGTAAAACCATCAACTCGTAACATTTCCTTGTCCGACATGTCTTGATTTCCTGGCATATCACTTATACAGATAACGCACCACAGCTGACGGGCAACTGTATCGAGCTGCCAGGGCTGCCAGGGACCGCCAAGGCCAGATCCTCGACGAATGCCAAGCCCCGTTCACCGCCCGTGGGTTGGCCCCAACGGCGAACTGCCCCACCATTTCCGCGCGCCAATCGTCCCCGATGCCCGTCCACGCGGCGGTCCTCAGTGGAAGTGTCCGTTTCCATCCACCACGAGTGGCCACCACCGATGACCGAAGCGCATCACTGACTGAGCAACAAGCACCAACTGCAACCACAACGACGAGCACCGTCATAGTCGAATCGAACGACGGCGACAACGACGCTCTTCCTAGAAACTACACAAAGATACCCCCTAGTCGGCTTCATAGCCGCCACATAATCAACAGCCATGGTTTTGCAAGATCTAGGTCGTCGCATCAATGCGGCCGTCAGCGACCTAACACGCGCCCCCAATCTCGACGAGAAGGTAAGCTTGATGCTGTCACTGCCCCTAGCAGACAATCGCTGACCATATGCTCTTCCCAGGCCTTCGATGGCATGCTCAAGGAGATCTGCTCCGCCCTCCTCGAAGCCGATGTCAACGTCCGTCTCGTCGGCCAACTGCGCAAATCGATCAAGTCCACAGTCAACTTCAAAGAGCTACCGCCGGCCGTCAACAAGAAGCGCTTGATCCAGAAAGCCGTCTTCGATGAACTCGTACGCCTCGTCGATCCCCATGCCGAGCCCTTCAAGCCCAAGAAGGGCAAGTCCAATGTCATCATGTTTGTCGGTCTCCAGGGTGCTGGTAAGACGACAACATGTACAAAGCTCGCCAGGCACTACCAGTCGCGCGGTTTCCGCGTCGGTCTTGTCTGCGCCGATACCTTCCGTGCCGGTGCCTTCGACCAGCTCAAGCAGAACGCGACCAAGGCCAAGATCCCATACTACGGCAGCTTGACGGAGACGGATCCCGTGGTGGTGGCGCGCGATGGTGTGGACAAGTTCAAGAAGGAGAAGTTCGAGATCATCATCGTGGATACGTCGGGTCGTCACAGGCAAGAAGAGTCGCTCTTCCAAGAAATGATGGACATCCAGACGGCAGTCAAGCCAGACGAGACCATCATGGTGCTCGATGCCTCCATCGGTCAACAAGCCGAGGCCCAAGCAAAGGCCTTCAAGGAGGCTGCCGACTTCGGTGCCATTATCATCACCAAGACTGACGGCCACGCTGCAGGTGGTGGTGCCATCTCGGCCGTCGCCGCCACCCACACCCCCATCGTCTTCATCGGTACCGGTGAGCACATGCTCGACCTGGAGCGCTTCGTACCCAACAACTTCATCAGCAAGCTTCTCGGCATGGGCGACATGGCCGGCCTCGTCGAGCACGTCCAGTCTCTCAAGCTCGACCAGAAGGACACCATCAAGCACATTACCGAAGGCATCTTCACCATCCGCGACCTGCGCGACCAGCTGCAGAACATCATGAAGATGGGTCCCCTCAGCAAGATGGCCGGCATGATCCCCGGCATGAGCAGCATGATGCAGAACATGGACGACGAGGAGGGCTCGCTCAAGCTCAAGCGCATGATCTACATCTGCGACAGCATGACCGACAAGGAGCTCGACAGCGACGGCAAGATGTTCATCGAGCAACCGACGCGCATGACGCGTGTTGCCAAGGGGTCCGGCACGACGGTTAGGGAGGTCGAGGACCTGCTTACTCAGCAGCGCATGATGGCCGGTATGGCCAAGAAGATGGGCGGTAACATGAAGAACATGCAACGCGCCCAGAGCGCCATGGGAGGCGGCAACAAGGCGCAACAGCTGGCTGCTATGCAGAAGCGTCTGCAGAGCATGGGCGGCGGTAACCAAGATATGGGCGGCTTGATGAAGATGCTTGGCGGCATGGGCGGCGGCGGCGGCGGTGGTGGTATGGGCGGGATGGATATGAATGCCATGATGAAACAGATGAGCGGCATGATGGGCGGTGGTGGTGGACGTGGGAGGAGGTAAAAGGAAGGTAAAAATGGGGTGTCGGTCGACTTCATGCTAATGCGTCGATTTCGTTGAATTCTTTTTATGGCAGCAGCAAAAGAGCTTGCATCATTTTGGCGTCTGGGGTTTTCTACTGTAACAACATACAACACAAATACCGGGAACTTGCTTGGCTTGGGACACGCGCGGCGGATTGGATGATGATTATAGCAAGCCAGGCTGGGACATTTTTTTTTTTTTTTTTCGATACTACCTACAACCTACCTACCTACCTACCTACCTACCTTAATCATGGCCATGACAGCGAGGGGCCCGGAGTTGTATGAGCTTTCACGATGTGTTTTTGTGGGATGTCTTGTTCAATGTGAACTTGTTGGGATGAGGAGGGCGAAGTGAAGGTGGTTGTCGAACCCCGTGGACGCCCCACCCGTGTGGCACTGGCTTCGATCTTTCCCAGCTGCTTGATTGTGTCCGCTGGCCGGCGACACTCCTTTACCTGATTGCGATTGACCGGACACTTCCTTCGACTGATATTAACAAGATGGATGGAGACTTGAGGCAACGGGTATGGATGGGGCAGACCGGTACTTATAGTCCAGACCATGTCCTTTGGCGCTGCCTGAATGCTGAACCGGCAATATAAGCTGTAAGATATATGCCTCCTATTCTAGTACCTATCCAAAGCGGTTTGTGAATCTACTTGTTCAATTTTTCTCATGGTTGACCAAAATTGTCCGCGACATTAAGGTACCTACCCCCTTATGAGGTGCCTGCCTTCGAGGACGTACTTCCTTTTTTCCTTCTTTGTTTTTCTTCTTGCCATTGTCAACTGGATGCTTCTATTGGCTTTTTTCTTTTCCTTTCTTTTTGGTAAGAGAAAGCGAGTGCTGATTGTTGCTAGAAGTGGTAAATCTGAGTACCTAGTTTGGAAGCACTGAATGCTCTGGAGAGCTCGACAATACCTCTTTACCTACACAATAGACCAGATGGCCCTTCGCCCCCATTGACGTATTCGACGCAGGTTCGGGCACCTACTCCATCCAGTCACTCCGTGTCCATGCTGTGCTGTGTTTCGGGACAGTCAGTGTTGGTTCAATCTTAAACGAAACTATTCTACGAAGGTTTATGCATGCTCATCAAGCACACGGAACTGCCTACTTTAGGTAACTCTGCTTTTACCAAACACCGTTCCAATGAGCATTGGCAGCCATTGAGCCCCACCGAACGCATATCGGGGTCTAGACTAGCGTTTGGCGGCAGCGGCGCGTGGCACACGGGATGTGATTGTGAAATGAAATGGTAAGCGCACACGTATTTTTACTTGTCACTGAGTGCAGCAGCGACGGCGGCAGGGAGTGGGAGAAAGTGACAGCCTCCAATTGACCAATGTGGATCAAGGTGGCCAAAGTGACAAGCCGAATGGAGCAAACCGCAATGACCCTAGCTTTATTGAAGGAAAACAGCCAATCTCAAACGATAAGTCCAGCCCACGACAGCACACCGCCATCTCCACATGTGTGGACTGGATCCCAACACCTAAACCACTTGTCCTCAACAAGACCAGGCCATCCACGCCCACAGGCCCAGGCTATTTTGGGGGACTGCTTTCCAAGTCCAGTTGGAGTTCAAACCACCATCATTCCTCATGCCGGACCTCATTTCATAGGTCTTGTGGTACAGGTCTCAAAAAGTCCTGTTTTACCCCTTTTCCCCTCCCGGCGCCTCCGACGGTTCCCTTCCAACATCTGGATCCGGCCGGTGCGGGGCCCCGTACATTTGACACAGACAGCTCAAGTCATTGCGAACCCCGAACGGACCCGGACCCGCAGACTCGGGCCTGTCTGTTCGGACTGAAACCAAATGGCCGTGCTTCCACTGCCCGACATCGGGACATGGCTGTTTCGACGCGGCGACTCGGATCGCAAACGGGTCGCCGCCGAGAACCCCGTCGCAATTGTCAAACAGCTCGACGGCCACATCAAGACACTCAAGCAAGCGAACCCGTCTCACTCAGCACTCAGAGATGCCGACAAGGACGCCCTGGTGGGCGCCATGTTGCTCATGGGCAAGAGCCTCCAGGATGCCCTCAACATGTTCATGGCCGAGGTCCTGCCGCACGATGAGTACCCCAAGGGATGGAACGAGGTGCTCTCCGGCACCCTCGGCGGCTTGCATCGGGCCCTTACCGACACCCTGGTCACCCTGGAACGTCCTTCGGCTGAAGTCGGTCTCAGTATGAAGCAACAGCAGGAGTCGTTGAAGACCAGAACCCTCAGTCTCGAACTGGATGAGGCACCGCCAGTTCAAAAACCCGGACTCCACCGATCGGAATCAGCACCAGCTGGCACAACACAAGGACAAGGTGATAGCTCACCCGACTTCCCACCCCTCGGTTCACCTTTGCCTCTCCGCCTCGCCCCCGTCCCCGAACGCTTCGAGCCCGCCACAGCCTACGAATACCACGACCTGGCCGCCGAGAACCCGGGCGTCAGCATGGCCGTCATCCAGGAACTGCGGGCCGAAATGCGCGTCAACGCCGCCATCCAGCTCGCCATCGAATCGCTCGAGTTCACCGAGGGCCAGCTGCAGCTGGTCAAGCAGGTGAACAAAGCCGCTGGCGGCGCGGGAGCCAACTTGGAGCCTGTTCAGCAGCATTTCTACGAAGGCTACGATCGCATCCTTCGCCGTGCTGTTGAGTTGGAGCGGCGTGATATTAGCTGCGAGGTGCCTATTCCGGTTCAACAACAAGCTCGTACTGAGAACAACCGGCCTCAGACGAGCCACACGAATCAACAAAGTCCCACGTCTTGGAAGCCGCGCGCGCCGAGGAGGATAAGTCTCGTTACCATCCCGCCGCCTCAGGAAGAAGAGGCTCCCGCTCGTGGTCAGAGAAGGGGGAGCCATAACCAGAAGCGGCCTGGTACGGCTCCGACTGGTTCCGGTGGCATGATGCACAGGAAGCGAAGCATCATGTTCAACGACGATGACTTTTCAAGTTCTGATCACTCGACGCTGGGCAACTCAAGGTCGTATTCGAATTTGAGGGGGTCGCATGGATCGAGAGGTTCGATGGAGGCCATGACTATGAGCCCGACTGGGCAGGCGTTTGATCAAAGTGCGAGGGCGAGGGCGAATGTGAGGAGGAATACGGTGCATGGGATGGGAGGGATAGGGATTATGGAGGAGGGTGCGTTTTTACTTTGCTTTTGTCTGTGCTGTGGCAGGGAGAGAATTGATTGCTGACATCAAAAACAGATGAACGACCACAACCCCACCACGGCTTCTCACAATCCCAACAATCACAAAAACCCACCCTCCGCCGCCGCCTCTCTCTAGCCGATGAACTCGCCATGGCCAGTAACACCGATTCCGACTCCTCCAACTACGGCGACGAAGTCGACTATGACTACCATGACAATTACCGGGAGGACGGCGACCAAGACCACGAAGGCGAAGAAGAAGACGAAGAATTCGGCGAATTCGGCGAAGTAGGCGAAGCCAGCGTCATCCAATCCGAGCTCGGCAGCGGCAGTGATCGGGACTTGGCCAGTCCTCGGACGCCTGCACATGGGCCTGGAGGCTTTATACATGGCATGGTACACGGTGGGCTTGCGGGTGTGGGGAACCACTTGAATGACTTGAACCATGACTCGGTACAACAACAACACTCGCGCGTCTCATCACTCGATTCTATCCCCATGAGTGAAGGGATAGTGGGACAAATACCGCCCAGTGAATACGGGAGTCAATTCGATGGGGAAAGCACCTACGGTGGGAGGGGGTATGGATACGGGGCGCACAGCAGACAGATATCAAGCGTTAGTATCGACGATAGGTTATCGTATGTTCCGAGTAGGCAGTGGGGGAATGTTGAGTCTGTGGAGGAAGGGTATGAAGGACAGGAAGAAGAAGAAGAAGAAGGACAATATCATCAACGACCTCATCAACAACAACAAGAAGGACAAGAAGAAAAGAAACCACTAAAAGGCTCGAGAGGTCGTCCCTTATCAGGATACTTCCCTGGCGCGGGACGGTATGATGGGGAGTACGATGATGACAGGGAGTACGGCCATGGTGAGTACGGCAATGAGGAGGATGATGAAGAAGGGGATGGGTACGCGGATGAGGATGAAGGAATGATGCAAGGGGGAGATGATGAAGACAGTGACGGATCGGTTGACGAGAATGAGGAGTTGACGGAGATTATTGAGCAGTTGAGGCCGTATATGATGCTGACTACGGGTGGTACTGGGGCGGCGGCGGCGGGGAATACGGGGAATACGGGGAGTGCCGGGAGGATATCTGCTTGAGAGGTGGCATGTATTCTATATCTGCATCGATCTGCATGAGTGTCGGCGTCGACGTGAGGAGGGAGGCATGGCTGAAGCATGAGCGATTCGGTTGCATCAGTTAGCATTCTTGGAGAATTGGATCAGGAAAATCAAGGAGCAGAGGAGGACGCAAAAAACGACGGGGAACCAGACGCCCGTACCCAGGACTACATAAGGTACCTACCTACATTTTCTTTTGTTTACATAGAGGTAGTTACCCCCTTGTACATCCAACTTTAGCATATCACATAGTACGGTATTGTGTACATTACCGGATTGCATACCGTAGTACAGGTATATTGGGCCCTTGTACGCATGGAGACGGGACATGGGATGGGTGACATTGATGGAATAGCGGCGTCGGATGGGTGGGTGTACAAGTCTTCTAGAACTACCTATCTGGTATTCATGGCTCAACTAACCCTTACTTCTTCCTTGGTATTTGTACAGATGAAAAGCTCTACATAGAGGAATCCAATGAGGATAGCGTCCTGAAGTGCTACAACCGGTCAGGCACCCGACACGAAAGAACCCGCGGCACCGACCGAACACACGCATTGTATAATAAATTAGAAGAATAGTGGCAAGGTCAGATTGAGAGCTGTAATACTAACCCGAACAGCCAGGAGGCATTGTATATGGGGCCTTCTTGCGCCAGGCACTATATGTTAACCTGAGTAACAGGTTGTCCGTGGGCGCCCGGTCATCCTCCTCCTGACTACTAGAATTATATCCCCCCTAAAAACTGATGGCACCTACTCTGAGGTTAGATATGAGGATTGATACGAAAACAACAGAGCAAATTGATCAAAGGAAAAAGAAAAAAAAAAAACCTCCCATATAGAACAATTGACGGACAAACGGGGAGAAGAAAAAGGCCCGGTTGTGTGTCTGTCTATCTAGGTACGTAGCTGCGCACATAAGTTGTTCCAACACTCCTCACTTTCAACAATAACCACTAACAGTCACTTTGGCGGAGTGGTTAACGCGCTGCCCTGCTATTCGCAAGAAAGCAAGTTTAGGCAGTTCCCTCGGGAGCGCAGGTTCGAATCCTGCAGGTGACGCATTTCTTTTTCGTTTTTTTTAGAGGTTACTATCATGGGTTTGTTTTGTTGTCTTTCTTTCCTGCGATGTGCAGTCGGTTTTCTTTTTTTTTGCTTCGTGATGTTTTGTGCCGGATTTAGAGGTTGCATGTATGTGGTGATACGCTTGGTTGAGTCAGTTTGGGTTTTCGTAAAGTCGGACGGACGTCAGATGTCCATTCATTCATTGATCTTGCTTGTACTTGCACAGCTGCTGCAGCACCAGCCGGCGCCAAGATGGATAGGAATGATACACCCTTTATTGATTGGGAAGGCGCGACCTAAGAGGTTAAACAGGAAGATATGGATATCGTATTGTGGGTCGACCCGTGCAAGTTAACGTAAATTTTCCCTTTGGTCGTCGAGAGGTGAGTCTTTCAAAACAGGATGCCGAACAAATTGTTCAGAATAAGATGATGTGTCCATTATATGGTCGAAATCGCGGATGTTCCCCAAAAGCATTGATACGAGATACGCTCATGTCGTCAAGCTGGCTGACAGTTCATCCCAACCTCCAGATGAGTTGCAACATGGAAGCCTAGGATCCCCTGATGGACAGAAAAATAAAAAGCACACCCCACAACATCACCGAGCTTCAGGGAACAGAACAGCGCAAAGCAAAAAGAAACAAAAAGTTGGACTAACCGCGGATTGAACGCGGGACCGTCTGTATTGTAAGACAAGGCATTGCAAAACAGAAATCATACCACTAGACCATTAGCCCATAACTTGATATGTTGGAGAGATATGAGAAACTTATATTGAGCTAGCCACAAGTAGCGGCTCCGCATTTGGAGGTAGGACGGGAGCTGAGAGACAGGCCTACGACAACGACGGCAAACAATAACAACAACTTGAGAAAGAGGACTCAATTGCAGCATCGTACAAACTCTCGAATGATTGGAGGCCTTTGATTCGTTATAAAACCCTCACATCACATCAAGCAATCCTATGCTCGACATCGAGGAGCAGCCGCCCACATGTTTGAGCCCGAAATTGATTCCATTTTGTCTATCATGTCCTAATCATTCATCAATCATCCATCTACCTAGTCTTGGCAACCATCTCCTCCGGCTTCATGCCCCATCCCTCAATCAACACACCCGCCTTCTTCAAGATGTTCACAGTCTTGTCGATAACCGCCTTATCAACGCCCTGCACCCTCTTGGGGAACTTGACAGTCTTCAACCACTCCCTCGCGTCCTCCTCCGAGTAATCCAGCTCCGTGCTGATATACCTGACCGCCTCATCCTGGTGCTCCTCAAAGTGTTTGATACCCTCGTTAATCTTGTCCATGGCCTCCTCCACGCGCTCATCCAGCTTCTTTTCAGCACCCTCCAACAACTTGGTAGAAGCAACAATCTTCCAGCTGCTCCAGGGGGTGTAAATCTCGCCCACGCGCCTGATCTCCCCGCTATCGTAGTACTTCTTGCTCGTGAAATGCTCCCACATGAAGAAATCCGCTGTTTCATTGTTGACCGCATCCCGCAAGTTCTTGAACGTGTTCAGCACCACAAAGTCCGAAAACGGGGGAGAAGTCTCGATATCCGTGCCCACCGCCGTCGTCGGCACCAGCCAGTCGCGCTGATCAGCCAGCACGTAGCCCATCACGTAGGAACCGGAACCGATCCGAGAGACGCCGATCTTGCCGCCCTTGAGCGAGTCGACACCCTGGATCTCGGGCCGGTTGATGCCCGTGGAAATGGCCCAGCAGAGAGGGGTTTCGACGTAGGTGCCTACGAGACGGTAGCCGCCGTCGGTGCCGAAGTTGGCGTCGATGGAGGGGTCTTTGCCCAGGCCGGCTACCCAGCCTTCGGTCAAGCCGACCGCCACGTCGATCTCGCCGGACCGGAGAGAGGTGATCATGTGCCCGGTGCCGGAGGGGAAGGGCACGAGTTCGGCGGAGAGACCGTAGTGCTTCTGGGCGAAGTGGAGGGGGGTGGAGAAGTGTTCGGGCACGAAGCCGATTTTGAGGGGGGTTTGAGCGGACATGATGATGGTTGTTGTGAAGGGTCTGGTTTGGTGATGCAGGCGGTTTACTCGGAGTGCAGGCTTGGGTGAGGCCGTCGAGAACGATGTCGATGTCGCTGCTGGTGATAGTGGTCGCAGTGAGATTGCCTCTGTTGTTTTATAAATGTACTGCTGAAAATGACGCAATGCGGGGCGCATGCAAGATGGTGGGTGACGCATTGATGTAATCGACAAGAAATTTAATTTCTAGAAAGTGTTTGATTTTCGCGAATAAGAGGAAGGAGATCCCGCTGTGTTGTTCCGGATCGACGATTATTTGCCAAAGTCTCCGGCGGTTCAATGGAACGTTTCACAGGCGGTCCGTTTGCCCCGCGCGGGGCCCGGCGCCACTGAAGACGGAAGGAGACGAAGCGATCGGGACCGCCGGTGGGTCCACCGTCCCCGCCATGTGTTTGTCCGCCGTCCGGGCGATACACAGTTGGAGGGACAAACCCTGTTTAGCGATAATTGTTAAGGACGACCGCTGAAGGCCTGGGTTTCAACATCGGACGGATGCTTCCCGTTTGCGACCTTTCTTCCCAAACCACGACATCACGTGACCAGAGGAATCTATCTCCCCGTTCTCCTCTCTAAACCCAACGAATTGTTATGCTATCAAATTATAATCAAATCCATGTGGATAGTATGCTCTGTTTTGTTACACGATCCTCTGATATCCGACCTTGACGTCCACCCTCTCTGCTCGTCCTCTACGCGTACTTGGGGGCATTCTGCGGCGAGAAGGGATTCCCCTTGAAGAACCCTTCCGGAAGCTCGAACTTGGCATCGACAGATGCCCGAAGGAGTTGAATCATCGTGTCGACAATGTCGTGACCCCAGTTGTACTCGGCAAACTTGGCCTGGGAATCTGTGCACGGGAGTCAGGTAGGTAGGTTAGCACCGCTCGTACGGGAATATGGCAGGGAGACACCACCGGGAGCATTGGACATACCCAGAGGGACGCTGACGTATTGTGCCACCTCTCTAGTGACCCTCTCAGCTTGATCCGGTCCGGCGTTGCTCATAACCTGGATAGCGCTCGCCCTGTGTCTCCTGGCCTTCTCGAAAAGGGCCAACCTCGCCTTGATATCCTCACATGTAGCACCACTTAACGAGATACCGAGGGCAATGCCGTCTTCGATACCCTGTGCTCCGCCCTGGCCTTGGTGTGGCAGCATAGGATGGGCAGCATCTCCGATGATGATCATCTTTTCCTTGGTCCAGGTGGGCACCGGGCCACGATAGAGGAGAGGCCAGCGCTTTACATCGCTTGCTTTGCTACACCGTCGAGGTCATGTTAGCAATCAAACATCAGAAAAGAAAGCGAGAGTGACAACATACTTCAGTACGGCCTGGAGAGAAGGATGGAACTCGGCAAACGTCTTGAGCACGTGGGACTTGTCGACAGGCGTTTGCCAATCTTCCTTGGTGGCACCAATCAACTCTTCATCGTGGAACATGCCAACACAGTTCCAGACTTCACCACCACGGCATGGATACGAGACGAAGCGGTTGCCCAACCTGCTGGCCGTATAGATCCTCATAAGACCCTCCTTCTCGCCATTCTTGTTCCACCACGCTGTCTCCTCATCGGCGTCTAACTCAGCAGCTGGGATGAGGAAGCGGTAGCAGCCATTGTAGAACGCTTGAGGCTCTGGCTTGTGAGCATATCCAAGGATGGCCTCAACAGCAATGGAATGGACACCATCTGCGGCAATGACAAGGTCCGCCTTCTTCACAATGCCAGAGCTAAGGGTGACGGATGGCTCCTCTGGGTTCTATAAGAGGGGATCATGGTTAGCATAGGGCTATCTCTCATCCCGTGTCACGGTGGCTTCTCCCGGTATGATGATCTTGCGTGGACGGGAGAGTAGGGGGCCAGCTGTTTCATCCCACGTTTTGAATATTACTCACATAAGCGACAACATGCACGCCCAAGTTCAACTCGACAGGCTTCCCCGGACCCTCGGGGCCCATCGCCAGCTTCTTCAAGGACTCATGCAAGTCGACTCGGTGGGCAAAGTACAGAGGACCGCCAAACACCTTCGGAACAAAGTCACCGAGTGGAGTGAAATCGAACTGCTGAAGAGTGGCTCCGGATCCAATGGCGATGCCCTTGGACGGAACGAACTTGTTCTCCCCAGGATCCAGGCCCCATGCCACGAGGGCGCGGTTGGCGTTCGGAGGCACATGGATGGCGGCGCCAACCTCGTTGTTGAGCTCTGACCGCTCAAAGATGCGGACTTTGTGGCCCGCACGGCGAAGCGAGATGCCGGCAGCCAGCCCTGCGATGCCGGCTCCGACGATGATCACATCGAGGGACTGGTCTTGGGTGAGGGCAGGCATGGTGATAGCAGTATGTGAGTAAGTGAATATGGGAATGCAACCAAGGCTCATAAAGGACTCATGCAATGAGACTGACAGGCAGAGCAGGACAAGACAGGACTAGGTAAGGAAGATACAGTGGCACAAAGGATCAAAAGCAGTCTTCCTGGCATACGGCGTGTTCCCAATAAGAAGGCAGAAGAAAGACACCACGGGGATTCGGGACCATGCAAGGTCTTTATCCCTGACGCAAGGATTACCATCTATCCCGGCTTTCACTGTCCGATAGCGGAATCTTCGCTATCACCACAACGCAGCATGGCGGAGGCTTTCGATACGACCCGTGATATGATTGTATACCCGGATACGTCGGCAGTAATGGATGAGACAAGCCATGTGTTAGGAGGCGAACTCCATTCCAAGCGTCTTGTCTGGTATGTGTTCCACGTCTTCCATGTTGGCCCCGATCTGGAATCAGAGCCTCCAAAGCTGAGTGGCCGAGAAACAACAAAAGAGTATCACCAACGGAATCTCACAACAGGAAAACCCACTAGTGAACTGGAGATTAAAAGGATGAACCCAGGAAGCACGCAAAGATCCCTCCGTGGAATAACCGTTGCCTTGCAAGATGTGTTCCACGGGCGGAAAGGTTGCGTTACCTTGGCCATCTAAACGAAGCAACGGAATCGTATGAGACTTAGCTCGGGGAGTTACGCTATCTCGGCCCTTGATCTCGATATTTTTTGGACCACAGCAAGGGGGGTCAACTTTGGTTGGAGCACACCTTCCTGGCCAAGACATGGGATCCAAGGGAAAATCGCAGACCGCAGGAGGTTGTCGACATAGCTCTCATATCACATTTCCCGGGCCTCTCTCTCTCTCGCATTATCAGATTGATGCTGATACCCGATAGTGGCAGAGACTTTGATTGATGTCAGGAAATACATGCAGGGGAGAGACAGTTGCGCTATGACCGAACGGCTGAGCTTAGCCGCTGTAACGTCAACTACCCAGGGGTGTTGAGTGCTCGAGCCCTCCCAAGACCCAAGGCCCCCTTGAGAGCATCTGTCAGTGGATTCGCTGGAGGATTGGCCGCTAACGGAGAAAGGTCGCTAGCGAGCCGTCCCGGAAGGGACCGTTGAGTTTTGAGATGAGTGGGGGAGCCCGTCAGGAAAAGGACATGACTCGAGTGTGCGAATCGCTTACAACTCATTGGTTTCGACACGGTACGAACAGCGCTGGAAATCGGTACCTGACAAGACTGACTGCTAGGCACGGCGTTCAACAACTAGCCCAGATCCAGCGAGGGTCTAGTGTAGCTGGAGAACACTGGACAGATCGATGATCACTGACTTTCTCCCAGGCTCTCCCTCGTCCTTCTCCGCAGTTGATAGCTCCCCTTGATCTTGAAGCTTTTCAGGATTAACGGGGGCCCTGGTCAAAGAAGGGAGAACCAGGAGAAGGCATTGGACCCCTTCTTCCCCAGCCGTTCTTTTCCTGATCCCTCCCCGCTCTCCAGACGAACGCAAGTCGCACACCTTTGCAATTTCGCCTACTCACCCCCACTGTATCCTGCCGTCTTAGTGGACTGGCCTGGACTTTAGCGTCCGCGAATAACGGCCTGGGTATGGTGTGTAATTGTCACGCCTGTTGGGTAACGGTAACTTTCGAAACTTTGGCGTTACGATCGGTGACAGGCGACCTTGTACGGGCTAGACACTTGATAATATCAGCATCTTCAAGCTCACTATTATTTCCCCAGTGTCATAGCAGGGCATGATATCCCCCAGTCCTTCATCAGAGACGCGTCAATTGCCCTCCCGACGTTACTTGCCTCGCGGCTAAGGCCTGGAACAGAGTTACCACAGGGGCTGGACAGTGTCATGTAGCGTTTTGTTGCCGCATTGTCCCTTTGGTAAGGAGCACTTACACAGGAACATTGTTGTTGGATGCATGGTGTTAAGGTATACCCAGAGAGATTGGATTTTTGCCTTAGCTTGCTTGTTCTTTCTTATTATGGCCCAAAGTGGCGGACGTTGCAGAAACGCATATGTTTGTTTTGGCCATCCAGATGAACATATACAATCTCCCTTTTGGCATCTTCGTATCTGTCGGCTGTTCTTCCGTCTCGGTACTTCATGTCACACACTTCTCTTCTCCCATTCTTGTCTGTGTCTCTCATGCAATTTCTCGGATAAGACAGTTTCTTCACCTTACACATTCAGTTCTTCCACCTTCCTTCGTCTCTGGGTCTGAACACTTCCACTGCTGTTGCTGCACACATCCATCCGCTCCAGACACTCGACATAATTCCACCAGCACCACGAGTTGAGTGAAGAAGGAAAAATGGCGGATACAGCAAGGGAGGCGGGATCTCCCCCAAGCACTGCTTCCGAGCATGACCAGCACCCGGAGAAGGGCGCGGTTCAGTCATCGCAGTTTGCTGCTTCGGATACCGCGTCTTCACGGAGCGAACCCAGGCCGCACCTTCACGCAAAGACCTTCTTGGCCGTCTTTGCCATCTGTGTGATCTACTTTGTTCAAATTTACAATGTCGTCGGCTGTGGAGCTGTAAGTGCCGATCCTTTCTCTCCCTTGTGTTCACTCCCCCCTGAGACATTCAGTCATGTATGATCCAGTGCACTGACTCCAACTCGTCACACACAGCAAACGAATACTATCGCTATCACACTCGGGAATGGAAGCACGGCTGACGGAGTATGGCTTTCGTCGTCGATTGCCATTGGCACAGCCGTGCTGAGTCCCATGTTCTCCCAATCGGCCGACTACTGGGGTCGTCGTTGGTTCTTGGTCATCTCTACCCTCATTGGTGCCGTTGGCTCCATCATCGTGGCCCGAGCTACGTCGATGAATATGGCCATTGCCGGCTTTGCCATCACTTCCATCAGTTACGGCGCTCAGCCCCTTCTCCACGCCGTCTCCTCTGAGGTGCTTCCGCGCCGTTACCGATCATGGGGCCAGGCTGCTGACCTCGTGGCCAACGGCTTCGGTGGTGTTGCCGCCCTGCTTTGCTCCGGCGCTTTCTCCCGTACTTCCAACGTCCCCTCCGAGGGCTTCCGAAACTTCTGGTACCTCGGCACCGGTCTCTTCCTCCTCGCCACCATCCTCTGCTTCGTCTTTTACAACCCCCCTCAAACCGAGCGTGAGAGGTCCTTCTCCTTCTCCGAGAAGCTCGGCAAGCTCGACTGGGTTGGCTACTTCCTCCTCAGCTCCGGCATCATCCTCTTCTGCATCGGCCTCTCCTGGTCCGGGAACCCGTTCCCATGGTCGGACGCCCACGTCTCCGCCACCTTCGGCGTCGGCATGGCGCTCATCATCGCCCTCGCCGTCTACGAGACCTTCTTCAAGAAGGACGGCATGTTCCACCACGGCCTGTTCAAGAACCGCAACTTCCCCATCGTGCTGGTCTGCCTCTTCTGCGAGGGTCTCGCCTTTTTCGGTGCCAACAACTATTTCGCCTTCCAAGTCGGCATGCTCTACGAGTCCGACGCCCTGCTCGTGACCACCCGCTACTCCATCACCATGATCGTCTCCATATTCTCCGCCGCCGCGGCGGGCCTGTACTGCGCCCACTACAAGCGCGTGCGCTGGATCACCGTCGCCTCCTTCGTCATCTTCGTCGTCTTCTTCGCTTGCATGTCCACTTCGGGTCTGGGAACCAACAGCCAGGTATGGGGATACCCCGTCATCCTCGGTACCTCGCTCGGCATGTCCCTCGTCGTCCTCGTCACCATCGCTCAGCTGTCTACGCCACCGGAACTCATCGCTATTGCTTCGGGTCTGGTCATCGGCCTCCGCTCCCTGGGCGGATCCGTCGGTCTGGCTATTTACAACGCGCTCTTCAACGGCGCCATGGGACATGTGGGTGATAACATCGCCAAAGCCGTGCTCCCTCTCGGGTTGCCGCCTCAGAGCGTGGGACCCTTCATCGGTGCCCTGGCTGATCACCATGAGGAGCTTATCCCCAAGATTGAGGGCGTGACGCCGCAGGTTATTGGGGCGGGAGTGCAGGCGCTTAAGGAGACGTTTGCTACAGGGTTCAGGAGGGTGTGGATCGCTGCGGCTTGCTTTGTTGCGCTGGCGGCGATTTTGTCGTGTTTCTTGATGGAGGAGGGCAAGGAGTTTAATATGCGGATTGATAATCCGATTGAGAAGGAGGGGGAGTTGTATAGTGATGTTGAGAGGGCCCCGCATGCTTAGGTCAGGTTATGATTGAAAGGCTTAACTGCCCCCTGGGTGATGATGATGGGTGTTCCATCATGACTGACGGGGATGAGTTGATGGAGTAGGTATGTTTTTGGTTTCTGTTTGCCTGTTCAAAGCCATCATGTGCACACAAAATGGATTCTTTGTTAGATCTTGGGATACCCTCTCACAAAACCTGTCTGTCAGCGTTGTGTGCTCTGTCTTTTGTTCCTCTTCCTTCAATCCTTTACATCTTTCTATTGTAATGCAATGCTAGACATGGAGAAACATGAACACTGTTCGTTCACATCCATCCACCTACCTGTTCACATGCATTTTTTGTGCCTGAGTTGCAGTCCATTATTGTGGTGCTTGCCTTTCTTCTCCTACGAAGAACAACATTGTGATTTTTTTTTTTTAAGGTCCATAACAACTCCATCGCTCTCTAGACCTAGGGACCCACCTCATCGGTTTCTAATATTCTCACTGTAAGTCTCGGTCTGCCTACCTAGTGGCTAGTGGTACCTACATAAACCATCCACCTACCCATTATCTACAACAACAAATAAAAGCGTGCGGTTGGCGTAGAGGTTGAACGCACCCACCAGCCTTCCACAAGGTCTCAGACCAGGGTAGACATTCCAATGGAGAAAGCGCGGGACCCAGATTCGAACCCCGGACCGCGCAATCATCCCGTCGTTTTCAGGCCGTTTCTTGCAATCTGGAAACTCTAAGGACATTCATCGTCGATATTTTTGTGAGGTCGGATACCCTCATTACTGTCGATCAGATGTCGACATCCCTGCGATGTATATTTCTCTTTTTTTTTTTTTAAGTGGTTTGTATGTACATATATAGGTACTTTCACATCTTCGGATGCTAGACGTAGAGACATGGGAACACTTGTTTGTTGCAGGTAGGTAGCGTTGCGCCGCCATAAGTTTAACGCCATTTGCGAGGCGTGCCAGCCCCAATTGGGACAAAAGACTTTCTTTTCTGTACACTTTGGAATCTGCTTGAACAGGGACAATAAGAGATTCTCTCGGAACCCCCGCCTTTACTCGGATATTTTTTTTTTTTTTTTTTTTTGTTCCAATTCTGTCGTCGAAAGTTAGGCAAGGTATGCTGGCAAGTCATCTAGCTCGCCTTCGCACCATACCTTACCATCTGTTTCCGTCCCAGCCACTTACCTCTAGTATCTCTTCGAGCTTCCTCACAATTTTCAGCAAAGAGCGCGCCGGATTGAAGTTTTGGTCGCATGGATCTCAATTCGGGTTTCGCAATTCCCACAATGAACTTTCCAACCATGGAGCCTAGGGAGAATCTCCCTAGAGGTATCCTCTTTAACGTAACGGCCAGTCAACAAACAGACTGCCCCCTAGCGGCCTTCTAGCGGCTTCACCATAACAGGCTCTTAGCTCAGGCGATTTAGCGCAGTCTTGAAGTTCTCTCCGTAGCATACCAGTCTGTCGGGATCCGAATGCGAATCTCTTGCCTCTTTGGTAGGGCCATGTAACGGGCGGTTTATCGAACGATGGGGCTCCCTGCCACAGTGGATTTTGTTCAGGTTTGTGACGGTTTGCAAGGCATTTTCTCAACACCGGCGAGGAATGTAAGATGAAAATCGATGAAAGATTGATACGATTCAGGGTTTCCACATTGGCTGGTTTAGCTACCTGCTACCTTACTCGGGCAAGAAGCTCGATAACGTTACGCACGTCGAGATGGTGGCGCCAAGATGCTTCCATCTCTTCACATGTTCTAAACGTCCATCAGACTGAACAAACAGTTCATGGAACTCGGACCGGCTACAAATTGCCCATTCTCCACCTCGTGTCGTGTATGTCCGTTGCGTTACATCCTCGCCGTCTTTTACCCTTCGCTAGAGTTCGCTACCCGCCAAATCGTAAGTTCCAGTGTCATGCATTCGCGATGCATTCGCGAGACTGCAAAGGAAGGGCAAAGAACAAGGACAAAACGGGAAAAGAAGCGAGCACGACGAGGCAGGCAAGGAAATCTAAGGCAGTGAAGGGTCTCTCTCCGCGTCTCGTTAAAGTTCTGATGGCACGCTTCGGCTAGACGCCAACGGTCCCAACAGGGGATCGTTCCCCTGCGAATATCAACCTAAGTCTCTTGCAGCGGGCAGCGGAAGGGTGTGCCGTCTTGTCAGGGGAAGATGGGATGTGGTTGGTTGGTTGGTACCGAGCGTTACGGTTCCGTTACGAAGACGTAATGTAATGGCGATACAAGGCGGTAACGCCGTGTTCGCTACCGGAATAGGGAGTGGTTACCCTTCGGGGGGACACTTGCTCACTTTTTGTTGCAGAACCGACGGGTGCATTTGCTAGGATGAAGACGAGAAAGATTTTCGATGTTTGAAACGGGAGATTTCCCACCATGGAGCGGGCCGATGAACAGGTCTGTCTGGTAAGGAGCCAAGATGAAATTGTTAGTGCATTCTTGCTTGACGTGCACTGCACTGCACGGACACTGAATGATACAACAGAAGGCACAACCATTGTGGCTTGCACTGGACGCCGTGCTGCTTGCGATTGCCGTCATTGATCACCTTTCATCACGAATCCCATCTCGTTGGGACGGTGGCCACAAAGCTAGGTACCTAGAGGTAGGTATTGCTGGTAACATCGACGTTGGCTGTCACTTTTTTTGTTTTTTTTTCTCTTTCTTTTCTTTCTCCCCCACCTCATCAGGGGCACCCTTCCTCTTGGCCTGTCCTTCTCCATCATCACCGTGATCGGAGCGAGGAAGTGAACGAGGTAGGGACTCTAGGCGACGACCAACCACTCGACTGGCCTTTCCCATGCCATCAGTGCTCCCATACACACCCCAGAAGAAGACAAGACAACGAAACGCAGGCCATTGACTGGATCCATCATCGATCACGAATCCATGGCGTATCATCATCCTCCCCTGCCCAGGCCAGTTCAACGCTGCTTCTTCCTCCAATTCGCTGCCTCGGCCGTCGTCAACACTTGCAACCAACCACCTTCCTGTTCAAGTGTCGATTGCCCGTCATATCTCGTTGTCGATAGCTCGTTCTGATATTGCGGCCAAGTCGAAACCACGTTGGTGATGGAAAGCACGGGGTCACAATGGCCTTGCTTCTCTTGAGGCTCTAGAGGTCTGACCCTCTTCGTTCTCCATCGAGATCCGCTGAGGAATTTCTTCTGATGAGCTCACCTCTCGGTTCTCGGCCGTCTCGGCCATCTTGGCCATCAAAGAAGCAATTTCAAACCGTTTTCGAGAGCGTGAACAAAATCAAGTTCAAGGATGACAGACTGGGAACCCCAAAAGATACGCGAGAAACGTGCTTCGGAAGGATCATGAAGCTTGCTTTCTGAAGTTCTCTCCGCGTGAGCACATGGCACTCGCCTATTGCTTTCGACCACTCATTCCGAAACAATGGTTCGTGCTAGCCATTCTTTGCATTCTTCACCCCATCTCTTTGTACCATACCCTTTGAGACGACTCCTTCCTTCCCCCACAACGGGCTTTGCTTCTTCACCTCAAGCGAGAGCGAGAAATGTTGGCTCTAGAGAGCACCAAGGTTTTTAACACATGATGGAATTTAGGAACAAGCTCGGAATGCAACCCACGTGCGTCGTCCTTGTTGACATGGTCCACTTCGAGTCTTCAACTCAAGCCCGTCTTGTTCCGAGTCCATCCTTCTTGTCCCTGACAAGAATTGCGGATTCGTGCTCGCTTGGGCTTCCATCATCCAAACAAGTCCTAGACCGTTAGGATATCCCGTATCCTTGTGATTTGGGAGCACGCAATGGCATGAGACATCTGAGAGCATCATGATTGTTGTTTTGATATTACCTTATAAAAAAAGGCCAATATCCCTTGCCTCAAACCATCCTCCCTGCAAAGACCAATCTGATTCATCAAGCCCAGCCGTGCAGCAGTCTGCCATCGAATCAGAACCCTCAAGGATTCTCATTGGCAAAGGTTAAAACGGGAAAATAAGCCGGGACAATGTACGTAACTCGGCTTTCCAAGCCCCCAACCCATACCCGTTCCTAGGTACACACTGCATGTTTCTAGGGTCATCCGTTCCTGAACACCTGCAACATTGATGGGCACACCAACCGTTCCAAGACATTGGCCCCCATGGACCCCATTCGGCCCCTCCCTGCCGTGCCAACCCTTTCCCTTACTCGCTTGAAGGCTTAGACTAGGGACTGGGCCAAGACAAGCCACAACCATCATTCGAAGAGGGTTTTGCATGAGCATATTGTGTGGGACATTTGTATGGGTGTATCAAGTCAGTCACAGAGGTCTAAACTCGGCGGACGAGACACATGCAAGCTCTGGTCGATCCATGGCCATCAAGACTTTGGCTCGGACGCTTGGTGAATCCTCCGTTCCGTTCCGTGCCCACCCCATCATCGTCTTCCTCTCTTTCTTTCTTAATACTCCAAGCCTGCCTACTTACCCACACTCGCTCGGCCTACCTACCGGTCTTGCATGTGTCTAGATGTCCATTCAATCTGCCCGTCCCAAATGACTCTTCCATTTTGACCCATCCAAAATCGCATGAGAATTTGTTACCATAACATATGTTATGCGTGATCTAATCTCTCATACGGTCGAGTAGTTCGGCAAAGCCACGAGCGAACGACACACACACACACTTGGGTCTAGACGACTACTACCGTGACGGATTACTACCCCTTCCTGCATTCTGCCCTCGGTCTTCGGTTACCAACCCAAGAAAGGGTAGACACACACAGACTGGTCCCTGGAAGAAGGAAAGAAGAAGAAAGCTAGAAGCTTTGGTAACTAGACGAACTTGAACGTGGCCCTGATATAAGGCCCGGGACGGACGCTGGAGACGTGCCGCACGTTTGTGGGAACCTGGAAGGACTTTTTCCCACCTTCTTCTGATTGCCGAAACCTTTCTTTCCTTCCTTGAGACTTTTCGACACTGTCAACAGTTTTCCACCTGACCAACAACATCAGCGTCTTCTCAACACACATAGACACACGAACATCAGGACAGCCACTCACCAGAGTCCCTCCTTTGACCAACATCAATACGCCACTGACTGGATCTGATCCACTCCACTCCACTCCTTCCGATCTATCTCCCCTTGAAGGGTGAGCAAACCTCGCGTCGAGAGTGACAACATCTACCACTGGTGACGAATCAAGAGAAGAATAACGACGAAGCCCCAGAGAATGCTATCCAGGCGATAGCCCAGCCAATCATCAACAACATGAAAACGTGGATCGCCCCTCCGGCCGTGGCGGTGGTGGTGGTGGATATCATTTTCACCACGCTGGCCTTCATTACTGTGTGCTTCCGACTGTTTACGAGGGTGGTTCTGGTCAAGAATGTTGGGTCGGATGATTACTATATTGTTGGGTCGATGGTGAGTTCTGCTTCCCTTCCTTTCCTAGTCGGTTGGTTGTTTGAAGGTGAATGGAGCTGGGGTTATCGCATGGGAAGAGCTGGAGAACAATGAAAGAAACGGACCGGGCCGCGCTTACGCCTTACGCCGCTTTTACCACGTGGTGGGTGGTGGTGATGTTTATCATGATCACGGTCTGCGGGAGGGACATGGAACAATAGGCTAGGCGGTGACGGGGATGAAGCTATTCCCCTGGTTGCTTGTTGGGTGTCGATCACTGCTTGATGGAGGTTTGGGAGGATGGAACTTTAATGAACATGGATGGGCTAACGTTCACCCTTGCTGCTTGACAGCTATCGTCGATCGCATATCTTACTGTTGTGATGATACGTAAGATCTATCTCATTCCAGAAGATCCAAGAAAGAATAATGCGACTGACAATAGCCTACAGAGATCAAAGCTGGATTAGGCAGGCACCTCACGAGTGAAGATGAAGTTGTCGGGTTTCTATTTGTGAGTTCAACGCCGGCATCAAAAGAAATAAAAAAACACCGACTAACCCCCAACAACAGGCACTATGGGCAACGATCTGGATCTACTCCCTCGCCCTCATGTTCGTCAAGATGTCCATCACGGTCCAATGCTACCGCGTCTTCCGCACCCCGCGCATGCAAAAGTTCTTCAAGATCTATTTCGTGCTAGTCGTCATTTACGGTCTCTGGACCGTCTTGGGCACTTTCTTTACCTGCTGGCCTATCAACCTTTGGTGGGAAGTGGTGCGGCGCGAAAGGGCGCCCCGGGGGGTCTGCATGGATAAGAACATTATCACTTTTGCCAACGCGGGGATCAATATCTTGTCGGACTTGGTTTTGGCAATTGTTCCCATCCCTCTGCTGTGGAAGCTGCATATCCCTAAAAAGCAGAAACTGATTCTCACGAGTCTGTTTGGGTTGGGAACGTTTGCGAGTGTCATGAGTGTTGTGAGGCTGTTTAGTCTGAAACAGATTGCTGGGAGCCCGGATGAGGAGCAGTCTGGTATGTCTTCCCCCCCCCCCATTGTCCTCCTTTTTTTCGTTCTTCATTCACCTTCCTTAAGGTACCTTTTATCCCCATCTGTTTATTCTCTTTCAACTCGTCGTGCAAATAAGGTACTAACCCCACAAAAACAAAATAAGTAATGGGCGTCTCCATAGCCATCTGGTCCTGCATCGAAGTCAACATCGCCATCATGTGCGCCTCCGCGCCCGCCCTCAAGCCTCTAGTAATCAAGGTCTTCCCCAGGATGTTGCTTTCAGACATCTACGCCAAAACCAAGGGTGCTTATTACGCTTCCAAATACAAACTTGGCGGCGGCGGCAGTGGCAAACATGGTGGACACGGAGATGGTGGTGGTGGAAAATCAGTCGGCGGCGGAGGAGGAGGAGGAGGATCACAGTCGGAGCAATCCGGTAACAGATCTCGTATACGAACTGGAACGCATACCAGATCAGCGCATAGTATTGGCGGAAGCGCCATGCGGTCTGGGAATCATGGCAACCATTGTCGGCCGGGTGAGATCCAGGTTGAGCACGAGATCGAGATGAAGAGTGTGCCTATTAGTGAGGTTTTGGGACACGACGAGTCTGGGCACGGGCACGGGGGTACCTTGAACGGAGGAGGGTCGGAAGAGGATGTTGGCAATGCTGGAAGGATCAGTCCCGCGGGAAGCGAGAGGAATTTGGTGTGGCAGCAGCAGCAGCAGCAGGATGATGTGCCGTTTTATGGGACGGGACAGGGACAGGCGATGGGTGTTCCTGGGATGGGCATGGGCATGGGCATGGGCATGGGGTTGGGACATCATGCGAAGAAGGTGACGACTATCACGACTTGTCAGGGCCCGACGAATAGTAGTGGTAGTAGGCAGGAGCAGCAGCAGCAGGCGAGGGAGAGGGAGATGGTTTGATGATGATGATGATGATGTGGATGACGGTTTAAATTTTCGATAACGAGACTGTAAACAGTGTTTTCCTTTGTTCTTTCAATGCTAGCTAGATCTGGACTTTTCTTGATGGGGATAAAGAGAAAATGGAGCAAACGTTCTGAGCTGGTCCTACGGTTTGGACTCTGGTATTTACTCCGCGTGCAAAACCGGCCCTTGGCCCCAGGTGCCCCAATTCGACGTATTCTTGATGATGTTATAAAGGCGGGTATGTTATCCAGCCAGGCAGCATACGTAGGTAAGGTAGAGGTACCTTTTAGCTTCCCAACGGCCTTTGTTCGTTTGAGAACTTCAATGGTGTAGCAGTGGTCCCCTGAACTCCGGTGCGCGGTCCCCTCCTCCTCCGCCGTGTCGAATGGACATTTCCCCCGCACGGTATCGCATGTCGCTGAAAGCAGCAGAGACGAACACCAAAACGTGCAAAGGAAAAGACGACAAGAAGTAAAGAAGGTGTTTTCTGATTGAAAGGCTTGAAAGTGTTCGCTTCAGGGGTCCATGAAAACACGACACGGCCCGTTGCATTCGGCGCGGATACGGGGGAGGGGGCCCTGGGCGTCTGGCATACTCGGATCATGGCATGGCAGAGCCCGGGGAAACAAATACCTATCACATGCTGACACGGTAAGCAATGCCCGATTGGAAGTTAACTTGGGCTCGAATTGGAACGTCGCGGGTCGTTGAGCCTCAGGTCGGAGTGTCAGACGGATAATAAGTGGCATGCATGTGCCTGAGAATGGAACAGCAGAGTGCCTCTTGCAACGTGAATGTTCTATAATGGAGCAATGAATCAACAGAACGGGGCAAAGCAGTGGCTCAGAAGAAAGAGGACAAGGCACTCCCCCAAGCTGTCAGGGTTAGGGTCCATTCCGCCCCAACTACCGACATACGACAATCGGCCACTCGGGCCAAAGCCCCCAAATCCCTTAAAATCAATGTAACCGAACTGACGCCGTGACCCCGTCGAACCATGGATCAGTCAATCAATCGCTTGGGGCGGCTTGGGAGCTTGAACCGAGTGTCGTCCCTTGCTTCTGACGTAGGATTGAAGCGGCTTGCAAGGGGAACCTATCGGATCTATTGTCACACAGACCTATGAGGTTGTCTTGTATACGAGAACTGTAGAGGAGGACTTGGGTATCACAGCAGAAGAAGCAGAGAGATGATTTAATAGGAACGGGAAGAGATCGGGACTCGGGAGAGGTGTGATGGATGATGGATCACAGAGGTACGGTAGCTTCAGCTGGCATTTATCCGTCGGGACACTGGAACACTGAATGAGGCTACTGGAGCGGGACGTACATCATCATATGGTACCTACTACCTTGGGTACCACGCAGCGGCATATAAGGGAGGGCAAGAAGCAGCCGGATCTACATTCTGTCTTTTCTGTCTTCACCGACCGCATCTGCTTGTCCTACTTGGACTCGGAGACTTTTCCCCTCAGGAACACATATTCTCTCCCCTCGAGAGGTTACCACACCAAACCACCATCACGACCATCACCCTCGCCATCAATGTCGGCCCTCCTCGTCCTCACAGCCTTCCTGGCCATACTATCCATCTTGGCCTACTCCCGCCTCCACTACCACCGCTTCGTCCAATATGCCCACATCCCCCAACCCCCCACCTCCCTACTCTGGGGCCACATGTCCCTCCTCCACAAGTTCATGTCCATGTCGTCGCAAGGCCCTTCCGACAGACACATCGACCTCGTCCTTCTCGAGATATGGCATTCTTTGGGCCAACCCCCGCTTTTCCTGATGGATCTAAGGCCCGTGGGACCGTGTCTTTGCATCATCGCCTCGCACCATCTGGCCGAACAGATCTCCCGCTCTTCCGCAGCCTTTGCTTACTCGGTGCCCAAGAGCTACACCCTGGGGGAACTCGAGCCGTTGGTGGGACACGACAGCATGATCATCAAGGAGGGACAGGAGTGGAAGGAGCTGCGCAAGAGGTTTAACCCGGGGTTTGCGCCGGGGCATCTGATGGGCTTGTTACCGGTCGTTGCGGAAAAGGTGTGGATGTTTACGAGGCTGTTGGAACGGGTCGCGGCTGACGGAAAAGTGGTCAGGTTGGATATGTTGACGCAGGGACTGACGGTGGATGTTATTGGGGAGGTGGTGATGGAGGTGGATGTGGGCGCGCAGGAGGAGTTGCTTGGTAGGGCTGATCTTGGTGAGGATGCTGCTGCTGCTGCTGGTGGTGGTGAAGAGGAGGATGAGGGGTTGATGGACACAGAAGGGCGAAAAGGAGAGGGAGGAGGAGAAATGTCCAACTTCACCAAAACCTACTACCGCCTCATAACCTCGTACGCCGCCGGAGGTAAACAACCGCCCATGGAATGGTTACAGCTCCTAACCAACCCCTTCAGCCATCGCCGTCGCCATCGCCAGCCTTTGTCGCAAAAAGTCGATACTTTTCTCCGCGAATTCGTGCAGCGCAAACACCAGGATGAGTTTCAGTCCACCACCACCACCACCACCACCACCAAAAAAACCAAATCCGGCACCACCAGATCCATCCTCTCCCTCTCCCTGAGCGAGCAGCACAACAATTCCCCCCTCCTGCCCATGCCCCCCAAACTCCTCTCCACAACCACCGACGCCCTCAAAACCTTCCTGTTCGCCGGCCACGACACCACCGCCATTCTCATCGGCTGGGTCCTCTACTACCTCTCCCTTTGCCCACGGGCGCACTCGCGAGTATCTTCCGAGCTCGACAGCATTTTCGGCCCACCGTCCGCTTCCCCGTCCGCGTGCGCTTCTTCACCAGCTTCCCCCTCCGAGATCCGCGCGCAGTTATCGGCCCCCGGATCAGGACCACTGAAACTAAATAAAATGGTTTATACCCACGCAGTCATCAAGGAAGCGCTGAGACTACACCCGCCTGCGGGCACGGCGAGACGGGCCGAGGTGGGGAGTGGGTTTGTTGTTACATGTACATGTAGTGAACCTTTTTCTTCTTCTTCTTCTTCTTCTTTTTCTTCCTCTGGAGGTACATGTACTTCTCATAAAAAAGAGAAGGAGAAGGGCGGACAGTACATGCAGTCACAGTCACAGTCACAGTCACAGTCACAGTCACAGTCACAGGGACGACAAGGAGGGGAGTGGAATGTAGATGGCATGGTGTTGTATAACTGCGCGACCATCATTCATAGAGATGCCGACGTGTATGGCGAGACGAAAGATGAGTTTTGGCCGGAGCGGTGGCTTACTACTCTTTCGGAATCTGAATCCGATGCCACCACTAAAGACAAGGACAAGAACAAAAAGGAAATCCCGGCAGGAGCATGGCGTCCCTTTGAGCGCGGCCCGAGGGATTGTATCGGTCGGGATCTGGCCATTATCGAGGCCAAGGTTGTGGTGGCTTTGGTGCATGGACGGTATGAGTTTGTCAAGGTCGGGTTGGGCGAGAAGGTGTTGGTGCCTCAAGAAGAAGGGCCCGATGGTGGGGAGGAGGAGGAGGAGGAAAAGTCGAAGCCGCTGGTGGATGGGACGGGGTGTTGTGTGGTTAAGGAAAAGTTGTATACGAGGAGGCAGGTGACGGCCAGGGCGGCGGATGGGATGAGGATGAAGGTGAGGTTGGCAAAGGGGGTGGTGGGCGGTTTGGAGGGTTGAGTGATGATTTGAAGAGGGACCAAGGGGCGAGGGGTTGATGATGGGAAGGAATACACCATGTCAAGACTTTGTTCCAATGTTGAGATCACGAAATGATAGCCCACGGTCAATTCATATCCACGACCCGTCTAGCCTGCAATCATATATGCGCCCATACATTCGCAATCCCGCTTTCCCCAAAAAGGTATCATGCCACCAAAGAAAATACAAATAGGTATCATGGAGAATTAAAGAAAAAAGAAACTGAACCCAGCCAGAAGACCTAAGACGCGGATGTCTTGGGCTTCTTCCTGATCAGTCCAGCCCCCAGCACATTCACCTTTGGTAGTTCAAGCACTAATGGGTTGACAACATCGCCTGCTGTCCCCTTGTCGGTAAACGGGTCCTCAAGCCCATTCATCTTAGCATCTGCCGCGCCATTCTCAACAGCAGTCGGCTTCTTCTTTCTCACCAACCCCGTCAAATTATTAACTGGAGCTGCGCTTCCCCGACCAGCAGTGGCATTCGTCACTGTCAGGATCCTCTTCCCAACAACCTCATGCCCCCATTTGGCGCCCATGCCAGCCTCGCTGATCCATCGCTTGGTGGCACTGCAAGCCTTATCCAACGTCTCAAAGTCAAGCTGCAGCAGTAGCTCCACCACACGCTTGTAGTCGTGCTCATCCACCATGAGGTCGCCGCGACCCTCGACCGGCCAGTGGTAGTAAGCCGTGGTATTTGGTCGCTTGAAGAGGTAGTTCCGTTGGTGTTTCTTGATTTTGGGAACACGAGGGGTGATGCGACCTTTGAGCTTCTTTTTCTTCTCCTTCTCCTCCTTTTTGCTGGTCTCCTTTGCTGTCCCAGGCTGAGACTCTGGAACCTGTCCAGCTGTGAAAGAGGCCTTGAGTGGGCTGGCCTGCGGCGTACGGGCCGGGGCATCAGCACGACGCTTTGGTGGGGTTGAAGGAGGGAAGGCGGTAGAAGGGTCGAAAGAGCCCGTAGGGGTCATAATTGGCGCGGTTGCGAACGACGTCGAGAATGAAGCCGTCGTGGCTTGTGTCGCCTGTTCTTCTTCTGTCTCCGACTCCCTGGGGTCAAAGACCAACCAGATGAAGCCTGTCAATCGCCCGGATGAGCACTCTTGCCTGAAGGCCATGGCATCCCAGAACTGGTTCAATGTCCTAATGCTCTTCCATGTGCCCATATCCTGCTTCCACTTTGCCGACTCCTCGTCAAGCTCGTCCCTATAACGGGACTTTGGGTCGTCTGGGTATCGAGGGATCAGACACCTAGGCGGCACCCAGTCGAATTCCTGTGTGTAGTGGGATATTCTCTCCATGGGATGACCAATTTCCCAGTCGCTCGCACTGGTGACAGTCCGTGGAAGGAAGGCGCGCATATCCCGTTCTTCCAGGCCGGGGACGAGGAGGTATCCCTTGGTAGCCGCGACGTGATCGTCCTTGCGCTGATCTTGCAGAAGCGGGTTGAGAACTCGACACCACCACTTGATCAGACCCCTGTCACTAAGAATGTGCTTCTCCCTGCCTGGCCCGATTCCATCGTCTTCACCACTGCCCGGGAAGAGGTACTGGTTCTGTGCACGGCCGAAGAGGTTCACGACAGAGACAATGTTTTTCCGTCGTCGGTGTTGGATGAGGTAGGATACAAAGGTCGAGCTGACTTGGCTGATGGGAGAGGGACCTCCTTTTGGTAGCTTGAGAAGATGGAGGTAACCGGTCGAGTCGGCCTTGGATACGAACAGCACCGTCTGGAAGGCCGTGGTAAAGATGAATACCTCAATGGCAAAGGCAATCACTTGTTTCGTCGTCGTCGTCGTCGTCGTCGTCGTCGTCGTCGTCGTCTCGGTTGACTTGGCCTCGTCAGCACCCGGGGACGAACGCTTAATGGCACCGGTAATCATTGGAGCATCGATGGAGAGGGAGAGGAAGTGCTTCTCGCAGTAGGTCTTGTCAGGTTTCTCTCCCGGAGGAGGTGCGTAGAGAGCATCGGTGCGTGTTGGGGGCGTCGATAGGTGGTGGATCGAGAACTTGACGTCTTTTGGCAACACAGAAGCAAGCTTGTCCATAAGTTCGTTCGGGGGGTTGGTGGTGGTGCTCGTGGTGCTGCCACCAGCATTATTTGTCTGTTTGAAGAAGCTCATCTTGTTGGCCGAGCAAGAGTCGCGATCGCGTTTGGAGACGGTGGAAGGGGTCGACGACGAGGATGCCATTGCGAGTGCTGAAATGCGTGGTCAGTGAGGTGACAACTGGAAACTGGAGCGCATGGTGAGGATGAGGGCGAGCACAAAGTGCCTTGGGGAAAGAGCAGCTTTTTGTTGAAGAAAAGTGCTGGGAGAGAAAAAAGGGATCAGATGATTGATGAAAAGGAAGAAGAGACAGAGCCTGGTTCCACTGCAAGGGACGCGACAAGCACTAACAGGCGCTAACCAACAGTGGGGATGTACCTTTTGAACACGCCAAGACGGGAGGGACTGATTGTTGAGCTAACCTTGGATGGCTAGCGTCCTCAAGAACTGAGGCCCCGCACTTTGCTGAGCGTGGAGAATTGCCCAATTGATATGACGCACAGACCACCCGAGCTGGGCCGTGGGGTCCCGTCCCTCGATCGGTCGCAAAAAATTCCCGTCTGCCGTCCCACTCCAGAGCGCGCGAACGGACCCGGAGCGTTGCCATCTGTTGGACTTCCCGCACAGCGACCCCGTCAAGAAACTGAGGTGAGCCTGTGCACCGACCGACCGCGCCGACCGAGCTGCCAGCCGCGCGACATCCTTCTTTCCGGAATCTTTGGTGTTTTGTGATTCCCCCCGAGAGTGCAACGGGCGCCCATCCGACCTCGACGTCTTTCTACACTACACCCCCACGACCCGGTTCCCAAATCCACATCCACACCTTTCATACCTCAAGTATCTCCACGGTCTCGCCCCCGGGTCGTCGTCGCATCTCCAGTCGCATATCCAAATCAACAGTAAAAACCAACAATGGCCGCCCTCACACCCTCCCGTTCCGTCTTCGCCTCGACATGCAAGACCGTTGCGCAGCAATGCTCTAGGCGACCCGTCGCTGTCCAACAAGTCGCTGCCGTCCCCGTCGCCCGCCAGGTCTCGTCGTCGTCGGCTGTCCAACAAGAACAAGATGCTTCCGGCAGCAGCTCGCAGCAGCCCAGGCCAAGGTGGTCGTACACCCCCGAGCGCATGAAGGGTCCCGGTTTCTCCCTCAACCTCGTCAAGGATCCCAGGCGCCAGAAGTGGATGGTCAACAGCGACCCGGCAAAGTTGGATGCCTTTTACGAGGCCTTCCTCGGCCAGGGCGGCGCCAGGATGCTATCAGACGAGACCAAGTGGCTGGCCGTCACCCACAAGAGTTTCGACTACGGAAGGAGAGGTTATAACACAAGGCTGGCTTTCCTCGGTACGTGACAGCAGTGGACTCGCACGGGATAGAAATGGAGGAAATATATGAGGAGAGAGGAAAGGGGAAGATGGAAATATCGCAACGGACACAGCAGCAACACGGACTCGGGCTAACAAGGTTCTGTCAGGCCGTCAAATAATCGCCCTCGAGGCTACCCGCTCCATCCTCACCAGCCCCGTCCTTGACCAGCCCATCGTCGACAAATACGGCCGCCAGCCCTACACCCACGCCGCCTTGGCCAACATCGACAAGCTCATCTACACGCAACCGGTAGACATTATGGACAAGACCAAGCTCGCAAGGATGGGCATCGATCTCGGCCTGCTTACCGTCATGCGGTGGAAGCCCAGAATGGTAATACTCGTGCCTCATAATCTACAGTGCACGGAGCTGCTACTAACACGTACATTGTGAACCCTCTAGCCCGAAGATCTCGAATCCTCCGGTGTCGTCGTCGTCCTCAACTCAACCCTCTTCGCCATCATTGGCGCCATCTCGTTAGAAAAGGGCGCCGCTGTCGCCCAGCGCATTGTCAGAGAGAAGATCCTCAAGAAGCTCGGAGCCTAAGGTGCGCCAGGCCGAGAGAGGAGAAGAGAGAAAGAGAAAGAGAAAAGAGAGAAGCATCCCTTTATTGTATACACCCCCTGTACTATATCGATGGGCATAGAGGCTGGCATAATCCCGCATACCCATTTCATGCCTGCGGGCCGGAGTCCAGAATGATTATTGTTTGCATGCAACATGGTTCGGTCAAGCTGTTTGAGGGCTGCGACAGTGCGTTGAAGGAACCTGGGCATGTTGAAGAAGTGTGTTGCATGGTGTGGACTAATAATCACTGCTAACAGCAGAGAAGACGAAGGACATGATGTCGAGCCATGGACGAGCCGGCCGAGGAACGCAGAGCTCGCTCGTTTCAACAGGCAGACCACCAAGCAGGGCATCACCGGCACCAATCTTTTGCCCAAAAAAAAAACAAAAAAAACGGGTCGTAAGAAGCCCTCCACCTCCTCCTCCTGGCCACAACCACTACTCCAGACACCCAAAGCAGCTGGCCAAATTCACCACACTTCTGGCGTTGCTCACACTAATGCTTGTTCAGGCACCTCACAGTACCTGATGGTGGACCAGTAAGATATGGGCAGCCAGCAACGGGCAAGAGCCTTGAGCAGCTCCCTGAGGCGCGCATCAATAGAGCTGCATGATGAAGAGAAGAGAAAACACAACACGCACAACATTTGTCTTACCCCTTTTTCCTTTGTTTATCGATCGGCACAAACCTCGTCCTCCAACGTGGCGTGCGAGCAGCATTTACAACCCTAACCCTGAGCAAATGTCAAAATGTGCACGAGCCATCTCTGAAAAGTCCACTGACAATCACCATTTCACAAAGGCGACGACTTGCGAAATCTCCAAACTTTACAACCTCTCACCTACCCTTGCAAGCTATCTTCCTCGGAATATCGCCAATCATGGCCACCACCACGGATACCGTAGCCGTTGGTGACTTTGAGCAGCAAACTCAAAAGTTCCTCGAATGGTTCACCGGCCAGCCTGGCGCCACCTTTCACAAGGACATCAAGCTTGTTGATCTGAGAGACAAGAGTGCTGGTCGTGGTATCAGTAAGTATCCTCGAGTGTCCATCACCTGTCTGAACTGTCTCATTCACAGTCCAGGCCACACACCTACCTCCCTTGGATTCACTCACCTCCCTCATGATGCGGGAATCTTGGCTAACATGCACCAGTCGCCACTGCCCCCATCCCCGCCGACACCCCCCTCTTCACCATCCCCCGCTCTTCCATCCTCTGCGCCACCACCTCCCCCCTCGCCGCCAAACTTCCCTCCCTCTTCAACGGTCCCGCCGAGCCTACCGTCGCCGAGGAGTCCCACTCCCACACCGCCGACGACGATGACGTCCCCGACCTCGTAGAGGAACTCGATGAAAACGACGACGACCCTATGAACTCGCAGGACTCGTGGACTTTGTTAATCCTCATTTTGATTCATGAGTACCTCCACGGTTCCCAGTCGGCCTGGTTTCCCTACCTGTCTGTCTTGCCCAACAAGTTTGACACGCCCATGTTTTGGACCGGGGAAGAGTTGGGCGAGTTGCAAGCCAGCGCGTTGGTGGCCAAGGTGGGCAAGGAGGAGGCGGATGAGATGATTCGGTCCAAGATTGTGAGGGTTGTGAAGGACCATGAGGAGGCTTTTTATCCGTCGTCGTCGTCTGCGTATCCGGCGGAGGAGAGAAAGAAGTTGAGCGAGGAGGAACTCTTGGCTTTGGGACACAGGATGGGATCAGCGATTATGGCTTATGCTTTTGATTTGGCCAAGGAAGATGACGAGGATGAAGACCAAGAAGAAGAAGAAGATGGCTGGGTGGAGGACCAGTTGGCTGGGCAGAATGATACCATGGGCATGGTCCCCATGGCTGACATGCTTAATGCCGACGCGGTCTTCAACGCGCACATTAACCACGGAGAGGGCAGTTTGACGGCTACTTCGCTGAGGGAGATCAAAGCAGGGGAGGAGATACTGAATTACTACGGCCCGTTGAGCAGTGCCGAGTTGTTGAGACGGTACGGCTATGTCACGGCCAATCATGCTAGGTACGATGTCGTGGAACTGGGGTGGGGGTTGGTCGAGAAAGGGCTGAAGAAGATGGTGGATGGGCTACAGGGAAAGAAGAAGAAGGAGGCGGTGCAATGGGAGAAGGTCGACGACCTCCTGGAGGACGAAAAGGAAGAGGGAGAATGGGAAGATAGTTTCGTTCTTGAACGACAGAGCGAGGACCCGGATTCGGAGGGTCAGGTGCATGGTGAAGCGGAGTTTGTGGGATGGCCGGAGGAGTTGGAGGAGCAGGTTAAGACGTACCTCAAGGCTGTGAAGAAGGTCGTGGGGAGTGGGGATCGGGCGGTCGCGGAGGCGTTGGGGGATAAAACCAAGAAAAAGGAGATCTTATTGGGTGCCGTGAGAAGCGCGTTGGAGGAGAGGGAGGGACAGTATGCTACTAGTTTGGAGGAGGACGAGAAGGTCCTTGCGGGGATCGAGGGTGGTAGGCCGACGACGAGGAGGGAGATGGCTGTGTGGGTTAGGGCGGGCGAGAAGAGGATCATTAGGGAGGCGAGGGAGTGGGTTAAGAAGCAGGAGGAGGAGGTGAGCAAGGAGAGCAAGGGGCAGGAGAAGGAGGGGCGTGAGGCTAAGAGGAGGAAGGCTTAGAACTTGAGGAGAGACTTGGGTGTTATTGGAGCTATTTAGAGGCACGGGAAATCTTCATGGCTGTTCTCCTGTCTTCCCTAGTGGGCAAGTGAAGAGTGGATGTGAGAATCTAAGAGCGAGCCTTCGACCACGAGGACAAAGGCATAGCTGTTCTTGGACTATCTACTGGTATGTTGTCCGACGTCTTTCCACCTCGTTTCATCTCCGAATTCTTCATCTGCTTCCCTGGTCAAGTTGTTTATCCGCCGCATTTCCCAGTCGAATCCTTCCTCGCGTTCCCTTGTTGCTAGTCGGCAAACGTGACTCCCTGTCTGTTCACAATGGAAGTTAGTAAAGAACCACTCCATGTCGTTTCTCAAAAGAAAAAACACTTTACCTTTTATCCTCCTTCATTGCTCGCCATGCCAGGCCGCATTTGGACCCCCAAAGGGAAAAACACGGCGAGCACCGGCACTACCCTCATCACTCGAGATATCAAGGTCCACAAAAATATCGTCATAAGGAGAAGCAGCAGGACTGGCCTCACGTGCATCGACAGCACCAAAGGCGCCAGAAGCGCCAGAAGCACCAGAAGCACTAGCAGCACCAGCAGCGCCGCGAGTACCAGCAGCACCAGCAGTACCAGCAGTTCCAGCAACAATGGCAGCAACGGAAGCACTAAGCTCACTGTGAGAAGGGCGGACAGCTTGAGCACTAGCCTCACCAGAACCACCGGCAACACCCTCACCACCGGAACCGGAAGTAGCACCCTCCATGTCATCACCAGAAGAAGCACCACCACCCTTTCCACCCTTTCCACCCTTTCCACCCTTTCCAGCCTTTCCACCCTTTCCACCCTTAGCAGCCTTCTTTGTAGCCTCCTCACGACGACGACAAGCGCTGCACGTCCCCACCAACTTGACAGGCTCCATGCCGTCCAGGAGGATCTCCGTGACAGGCACACAAGGCGGCGGGTACTCGTCGTCCTGCGGGTTCATGAGCACGCGCTTCATCTTGGTCTGGCACTGCGACTCGCACCATTCGGTGTGGCCGCAGAGGGTGAAGTAGTATTGTTTTTTGGTGCACATTTTGCTTGTGCAGTGGTGGCGGCGGTGGTGGTGGTGTTGGTTTTGTTGGTTTTTTTTTTTTTTTGGGGGGGCGGTTTGAGTGTGGGGGGAGGTAGGCGGGTTTTTCGGTTTGCTTGTCGCTTTGCTTTGCTTTGCTTGTTGCTTGTTGCTTTGATTGTCTTCTGCGTGAAGCGAGTCTTGGTTGCTTTGTATTGCCTGGCTTGTTTCTTGGGTTGTTGTTGTTGTTGTTGTTACTGGTTGAAGTGTTCTTGGAAGAGATCAAGAGTGAAGAACGAACGACGGTTCCTGGAAGGTGTTTTATACCTCTCTTGGCCTTTTTAAAGAATAAGGAAAGAGGAAGCGGTTCTGTTTTTCACGTTATTGTCGAGAATTCACAATAAGTTGGTCTCGTCGAGCTCAAATCGAATACGCTAGGCACGCGTACGAAGACCATCACGCGGGTGCTATGGTTCTGCCATCTGATGTTTTTGATGGAGGCGACAGTACCTCTACAGAGTACATACATTACGAGCGACTAGCGAGTCCTATTGAAGAATGACGTCGAAACCCGTGGGCCTTCTCTTTCATCCTTCCTTCAAATGGAAGTCTAGACCCGTCAAATATTATTGCCAGTATCGCTCTTTACAAACATGAACCTGTGTACAGCCTGCTGCTTCACTTGCGACCAGAAGAGTTAATAGCTACCAGGAGACACAGACTGACAGACATGTGGAATTTAGACCTTCCAGATGCACTTGCCAACCCTTCGGTCCATATTTGGACGACAAACTCCATTCACAGACCCAGTCTTGCCCTAGTTATTAGCAATACTAGTCGAGGTGCCCAATGATCCACAAGCCTCGCTATTCACGTTCATGAAACAGAATCGCAGCATCAAGAAACCGTCAATGTCGACTTTAAGAACCGAACATAATGCACAGTAGCTCTTCCATTCACTTCCTGTTCTATACCTACCTCCCTACGTGACAGACTCACCTAAAGCTCTTATTCACACCACACATACAATACCACCACCACCCCCCCATCCACCACCAACCTAACTCAGCCCCATTCCATTCCATTCCACCACCCTCCCCTCGCAAAATGTGCAAAATAACCTACAACGAAACCAAATGCACCAGCTGCAAAAAGCTGCTCAAATCCGAGATCGACCGGGACACCTGCTACGAAGTGCTCGCCTCCAGCACACTGACTTTTGGCGGATGTAAGGACGGGGCGACTTCGGTGACGAACACGAAGGAGGAGGGAATTTGTGACGCGTGCACGGCCAAAGCTCGTAGGGTTCAGATGTGGAGGGGGGCGGCGATGGGGTGATATAGTTCTTTCTGTAGATACCTCTAGGAAGGGGGCCAGGAGTGAGGGGAACATGAAGGTGAGGAGGAAGTGAGAAGGAAGCAAAGGGACGGGAGTAAGTGCTTGATTGGTTTATGATTGAGGTCGGTAGCGTACGCCTGTGAGTTGGTGTTGGGAATTAATTAGAACGATGTTTTTACTTGCACATATAGGTACCTAGAGGTAAGGTGTGGAATTCTCTGGCACTCTGTATCACCGGTCTTCTGGCTTCTATTATATTGCTCGCCCTTGTTTGATTTGCTTGGTCTCGGAATCACAGGAGCAACAAACAGAAGGTACCAGAAACCGCTGTGGTGGTGTGATCGAGAGAGGTGTGTGGCTTTTCACATGATGGAATTTCGCTTTCCAGGACTGGAATCGCAATAGCATTCGTCAAGAGCTAGCTATGAAATCCCTCGTTCCAGGTAGACAGCCTAAACTAGCAGCATATCAGGTAGGTGCCTGCCCTGCCTCTAGCCCTATACAGGTAAGGTTCCCTCCAGCTTCCATCTCCTCCTATCCTCCATTCCACCTCCAATTCTCCGATCAAGGGTGCCAGCCCATCAGACCCATCACTCATGGCCAAGGTGAAAAACAGTACTAGAGCGCAAACTCGACGTGATAGCAGCCCATGCGTAAGACACATGCAGGAAGCATATCTTTGAGGCTCCTTTTCCCGTTGATATAAAGGTCCACCAAGTAGTGGTGACTCCCAAGCTCACCTCGGCCCTCGCATACCTATTGATAAGGTAGGTACTCTACGCTAAGTAGGTAGGTAAGTACTAAGTCTGCTCCGTCTGCTCCGGGTCCCACCCTTTAAGCGCAAATTGATATTTTCCCTCCAGAAAATCGTACTAAGTAGGATAATCAAGGCGCAAAGGCCACTTATTACTCTATTTCTTCCAATTTACGTTTAGGATGCTTATATTTTCTATTAGAAATCCTTATATCCGGTATATTTTATTATAAAGTGTATAAAGTCTTAGAATAAGTCTCCTTTTAATATTTTCTAGCGTTAAGTCCCGATAAACGACTTTTAAGAGATTATCCGGTTTAAAATTAACGAAGCTTTTAAAATTATTATTTTTAACGTATTCCTCCCGTATACGGATAAAGATTTTGCGGATGCGAAGTATTTCGGCTTAATATTAAATAATATTAATTTTTTCGTAGGTAGCGTTAGGGTAGGAAAAAATTTCTTTATATTTTTAATATATTGTTAATAGGCTAGCGAATATCGAAGAATAGTTTTAAATAGTAGGTCCTATTATAAGTTAGTAAATATAAGCAATGTTTTTTAAATTTGGGGGTTTTCTATCGTTAATACGACTATAAATATAAAAAATATATATTAGACTTTAATTAATAAACGAATTCTTATTTAGAAGTACGTTAAAATTATTTTTTAAAATTGAAGATAGAGGTAGGTAGTTAGGTATTCGAAAATATTATACGAATAGGAAGTATTAGAATATTAGTAAAATATATATAGTTAATAGAGGTATTATAGTATTTTCTTAAACTGGATATTTATTTATAGTTTTTATAGATTTCGGAATCTATTTAAATATTTTAGTAAAATAGTACGTCGATATACTTTTAAACCGGAAATTGTTTTACGCTTAAAGAAGATTATAAAAGTAATTAGTAGAGTAAGGTGGTATTTCTTTAATATTATACTTTAGCTTTTATTAATAATATATTGAGATAGAGGGATAAATTTAATTCCGTATTAATATTAGTTAGAATATTTATAAGTATTTTCTTTAATTAAAATTAAGAAGTTATTTTTGTAATTCCCGTTAATATTATAATTAATTATTAGGCTACGCTAATACTATTTTATTTCGGTCGCATTATTAGGTTTATCGACTCTTAGAATATTAGTCTATTAGTACTTGCGTTAAAAGCGTTAAAATTATAAATAATTTTTATATTACGAAGGTTATTAGGTTAGTCTTATATTAAAAATAAAGGCTATAAGCGCTTATAATTAGTTAAGAGATAAAAATAATAAATTTGAATATTAATTTAGAAATTTAAATAAATAGAAGCGATTATTTTATTAGTTAAAATTAGGCGATATTTCGCTTTCGGGTTTAATTATAATTAAGGCGCTAAAAGTAAAATTATATTCGGTAACTTAGTAAATTAATATTATAAAAATTATATATATTATTAATAGCCTACAACGAAATCGTTATATAATAATATAATAGTAATATACCCTAAACTCTCTTATAATAGTCTTATATTCGTTAGTACTATTATTTTAGTCTTTAGTATTCCCTTCTTATATTAATATAAATATAGGGTTTCGCGTAATATAAAAGCGAGAAAAGTAGTAAAAATTCTAACGATTTCTAAGCTTCTAATTAGTTAAATATAATTTATTAAGGCAGTTGGGGGAAATATAGTAATTTATAGATTTTTATTGGAAAACGGCCGAACGTAAAAATTATAGTAGTATACTATTGCTTACTATCATATAAACTTCCTTACTATTATTAGCATATTAGGTTACTGAATATAATTTAAGTAGGTAGGTAAGTACTAAGTCTACTCTATTTACTCCGGGTCCTACCCTTTAAACGTAAATTAATATTTTCCCTCTAGAAAATCGTACTAAGTAGGATAATTAGGGCGCAAAAGCTACTTATTACTCCATTTTTCCTAATTTGCGTTTAGAATATTTATATTTTCTATTAGAAATCTTTATATTTAGTATACTTTATTATAAAATATATAAAGTCCTAGAATAAGTTTCTTTTTAATATTTTCCGGCGTTAAATCCTAATAAACGACCTTTAAAGGATTATCCGGTTTAAGATCAACGAAACCTTTAAAATTATTACCTTTAATATATTCCTCCCGTATACGGATAAAGATTTTGCGGATACGAAGTATTTCGGTTTAGTATTAAATAATATTAATTTTTTTATAAGTAGCGTTAGAGTAGGAAAAAATCTTTTTATATTTTTAATATATTATTAATAAGTTAGCGAATATTAAAGAATAGCTTTAAATAGTAAGTCTTATTGTAAGTTAGTAAATATAAATAATATTTTCTAAATTTAGGGGTTTTTTATTATTAGTACGATTATAAATATAAGAAGTATATACTAGACTTTGATTAATAAACGAATTCTTATTTAGAAGTACATTAAAATTATTTTTCGAAATTAAAAATAGAAATAGGTAGTTAAGTATTCGAAAATACTATACGAATAGGAGGTATTAGAATATTAGTAAAATATATATAGCTAATAGAAGTATTATAGTATTTTCTTAAACCGGATATTTATTTATAGCTTTTATAGATTTCGGAATTTATTTAAATATTTTAGTAAAATAGTACGTCGACGTATTTCTAAACCGGAAGTTATTTTATATTTAAAGAAAATTATAGAAGTAGTTAGTAGAGTAAGGTAGTATTTTTTTAATACTGTACTCTAACCTTTATTAATAATATATTGAAATAGAAGGATGAATTTAATTCCGTACTAATATCGGTTAGAATATTTATAGGCATTTTCTTTAATTAAAATTAAGAAATTATTTTCGTAATTCCCGTCGGTATTATAATTAACCGTTAGGCTACGCTAGTACTATTTTATTTTAATTGTATTACTAGGTTTATTGGCTTCTAGAATATTAGTTTATTAGTATTTACGTTAGAAGCGTTAAAATTATAAATAATTTTTATACTACGAAGACTATTAAATTAATTTTATATTAAAAATAAAGGCCGTAAACGCTTATAATTAATTAGGAAATGAAAATAATAAATTTAAATACTAATTTAGAAGTCTAAATAAATAAAGGCGGTTATTTTATTAATTGAAGTTAGGCGATACTTCGCCTTCGGGTTCAATTATAATTAAAGCGCTAGAAGTAAAATTGTATTCGGTAATTTAGTAGACTAGTATTATAGAGGTTATATATATTATTAATAGCTTATAGCGAAATTGTTATATAATAATATAATAATAATATACTTTAAACTCTCTTATAACGGTTTTATATTCGTTAGTACTATTATTCTAATTTTTAATATTCCTTTCTTATATTGGTATAAATATAGGGTCTAGCGTAGTATGAAAGCGAGGAAAGTAGTAAGAATTCTAACGATTTCTAAGCTTTTGATTGGTTAGATATAGCCTATTAGGGGAGTTGGAGGAAGTATAGCGACTTGCAGATTTTTACTAGAAAACGGCCGAACGTAAAAATCACGGCAGTATGCTGTTGCTTACTGCCATATAAACTTCCTTACTATTACTGGCATACTGGGTCACCGAACACAACTTAAGGTAACCTCTTTTCTTTCCACGGTTTTAGAGACGTAAAAATAATGTCAACCTTTAAAGTCTTCTTTCCCCCAAATTCACCAACGAACCGCGTGTTCTTCACGTCAATGAGATTCAGAGATGAGATTGGACCAGACACGCGGCTCAGATACAGCAAACTGGCGTTCCTCGAGTAAGGTGTGCCACCTTTTGGTACCTTACCTTATACATCGCCAACAACTACAACCAACAGCATAAAGTTGTCCCGCTCCGGTAAAGCAAACAACAGGGTACCGCAGCGGAAATATAAGGGGGACGTCTGGAGCAGACGGAGGCATCTACCCATGCCTCAGTTCCTATAGTAGTCTGGTATACTGGACCAGATGCCTCGTCTGGGCCAGACGGTTGAGGAAGCCTTCTGATTGGTCGGATTTTGATTCAAAATGATAAAAGCCAAAGACCCCTATAAGGACCTTCTAGAGGCCACTACAAAGGTCTTTTATTAGTAGCAAGTCCAGTCTTTAGGGCACATTACTTCTAGCGAAGAAAGACTTCGACTTCGAAGTCCGAATATAGGTAAGGTATTTACAACCGCGTGAAACTTTTCACGCGAAAAAAACTTGTCACCAATTGGAATCGAACTGGCGATCACAAGAATGAAAGCGACGACGAAAACCATTAAGCCACTGGCCCAATTGATTAGAAACGGGTTTCGTTCTTTCCTTTAATATAGGGTAGTTGAGTTTTGACGGGGAATAAACTTTCGGAAGAACTACCGTCAATGAGTTTTAGCGACTATCTATAGGGGGCAATCCAATTGGCCAATCAGAGGGCCTCCTCAACCGTCTGGCCCAGACGATTCATCTGGTCCAACTAATTTATCTACGGCAGACAACCTCCTCTGGGCCAGATGCCGTTCGTATTTTTCCGCTATGGTAGTCACACAAAGATACGTCTGCATGTAGAATAAATCAGATTTCTCCCCTTACGCTTGTTATTTCTCCATTACGCTTCCAACTCTCTCAACCAATGTGTAAGTCCGTCAAATCCATCACTCATGCTCAAGATGAGGACCGTACCAAAGTGCGCCCAACTGCGAAAAAGCACCCCATTCGCCAACATGAAACAAATGCAATGCCAAAAGGCGACCATCCAAAACTGTTTCCACCTCCCCAATTCCTCACCCCAGCCATCGGAAAACGTTCATTCACGCGCCTGATTGCCCGGCTACCTGGTGATGTTAAAGTCGAACCCCATGCCATAAGCAAAGAGTATCCTTCCCAAAAACACATCGCTCCAGTTCGGGAAATCCGGTCCCAACAGCCACGGCTGGTTCTACATCTCCCACCACGCCTGCACGACCGTGCCGATTCCGTTCTCGGCCAGCATTCCGGTACATGTACTCCTCAGCATCAGACGCATGCAAGCGTTGCATTTACGCTGCGAGTTTACCGTATACTCTCGGGAGATCCGGTTTTAGGTTCCAAGGAAATCAGGCAGAATCTGTAAGCACACTGCACGAATATGTGCTTTTTATGCCCGCAAAAAATAGTGGGGGAGACAGCTGGAGAGCCCGGAGCACTGTAAATTCGATTCTTCTAATACCATATCTTTTCCCCCTAATAAAAACAGCGAACTAGAGGGTGGGGACACTCAGAATTACCGTCTTGCATACAATTTCTAGTGGGCATGAATGTTGCAGTATGCTTGCAGACCCTGCCTAATTTCCTTGGAACCTAAAACCGGATCTCCCGAGAGTATACGGTACTCGTGGGATGGGGGTCAGGCGCCGATAGACGTCGGTCCTCCGCGGACCATCAGGGTGCAGCAGATCCGAGTAGCCATTATGTGTGATGCCGTCTTGTCGCAAACTCTTCATCCGCTTCACGATCTGCCGGATGCGAACCAAGCTTCTCGGGCTCGCACCAGAAGATCTATACATATACAGCTCGTGGCCGCAGGAGCAGGCTTCGATGTAGCCCTGGCACATATTTGCTTGAAGTAGTGGTAGAGTGGTGGTGGTGTTTGAAGCTGTGTGTGTTGGCACCGTCAGTCAGTAAGAGCACACGAAATTCAGGAGGTTTACGTAATCAAGGTGATGGTGTAGAGGTAGTCTTACGCTGAGGTTGGTTTCGAAGATAAATTGGTAGAGATAGAGCGGTAAGTCCTGCGAAAAGAATGATGTTCTTGGGTATTGCTGAAGTGATTGCCTACCGTAGGTACAAACGAGTGTGGCTGTATCTTCTCCATTAGGAGATCTGGGCCCAAGTTTCATACACCTCGAAGGTCAGCTCGAACGTCACTGCACCCATAGTACACGGGAATCTCATCTTGGGGAAAGAGCAAGTCATACATTCCTTGACAGATTCTTCGCACTTTCCCTGACAGGTACCTAACCTCCTATCCTTCATTAATACAGCATCGGAAGGAGGGATGGGATCTCAACAACAGTTCGGATCGTGCTTTCCTTGATCAAAGCCATGGGGCCATCTCCGTGAGGTGACTTCCGCGGTTCGTCTCACAATGAGCCGCCAGGTCACTCAAGCACACTTGACTTGGCCGGGCTCACCACCTAATAAAGAAAGAAAAAAAAAACCGTTCACAGGGAAACCGACAGAGGGCTGCGAGAGTGTGTGTTGGTAGCAGCTGGAATGGAGTAACTCGGCTTACGAGCTCGCGACATGATGGAAAGAGAGCCTTTCTTCTACAAAGTGCTATCACGTTCTTGTGCTGTTTCCGTTCCTCGTTCGAACTACAAGTAGGGTATGTGCTTCCTTCTCGTACAAGTCTTTCATTTTGAATGAAGGCACCTTGACAGGAGCTGTTCGGCGGTTATTGGGCTCGGACCATACATGGACGTGCCCAATGAACAAGTGGCAGGAAGTACTGAAAGCACATCTAAACGCGCTAAAGTTGCGTTCGGTCGCCCAGTATGCCAGTATCGTAGAGGTTGCATTACTGTACAGCGATTTCGCTGCAGGCCATCAACAGTAATGCAACAATAATGCAGTGCTTTCATACTGGTATAAACATGGGGTTTGAAGCAGTATAAAAGCGAAGAAAGCAGTAAGATCTCCAACGATTTCTAGCCTTCTAATTGGTCAGATGTAGGCCATTAGGGGAGTTGGGGGAAGTGCAGCGACCTACATCAACTTGCAGATTTTTACTGGAAAACAGCCGAACGCAAAAATCACGGCAGTACCTATGCTGTTGCTTACTGCCATATAAACTTCCTTACTATTACTGGCATACTGGGCGACCGAACGCAACTTAAGGATTGCTGAAAACAACCTCCAGTCCAAACCCTACGGGGGATGAAGGCACAGATGTGAAGATCAAACGCATCGAGATCCAAAAGAGTGTTGTGGACTTCATACTTCTGCACAGCCCCAATACGGCAAAGAGGTATCTCCGTATATTTCATCTGAGGTTTGCCACACATTTCATCCGGCGTACATCACCAGAAGCAACCACAGCATAGAGGCACACTCCTTCCCTTTCCAGGGAGCAAACAATGAGACACGAATACAAAGACAGACGAACAGGTGTTGAGCCCAGGAGTACATAGCACATATCAATGTCAACAAAGGAGCGCAACAAAAACAAGACGATCACAGTGAATGTAGGTATGGTAGGTGAACGGATTTATGTCTAGATGTATCTAGTGTACCTATCTACCCGCCGGCTTAGAAGCCTGCTCTGGCCATGGCCTAAGCACCTTCCCGCGGTAACCTGCAAAGGAAACCAAGTTCCAGTTCATGGAGTGTTGTTATCGCGTGGCTTCCTACGGTCTGCCGGGGAGTCAACGTTAACAGCACGAGCTACCTCAGCAATGCTATCCAGCCGGGTAACTAGAAAGGTGGTAGCAACAGAGGAAACCGCTGCGACATGATACCGGAGCGGACACGACGGAGCTCCTGCATGTGGGCGCCGACACCGAGGACTCCGAGGAGGAGACCAAGGTGGACGCAGAGGGTTCTGATATAGGTACCGGCCTCGCAAGAAACCCAGAAGACACCGAGGTGACGGTTCGTTGTCGAACTCGATAAGCTTGGGCTCGTAAATGGAGCGGATACGGAGCTGGCCCTAGCTTGGGTTCGTAAATGGAGTGCTTCCTCAGCCTCAGGCGAGTAAGGTTCTTGATGAAGCACACAGTCGCAGTGGTCGCCGGTTCGACGAGTGGCGTGCACCGGCAGCACACCCACTGGGTAGCAATGGTTGGAGGAGAGTTGGTTGTTTGTTGACGGCAGAAATCAAGGGAGGTCTCTGGAAGAGACTTCGGCTTTCTCCCCTGGTACCAGGTAGGCACCATCAGCGCTGAAGGCACAGTCCCGAACCCTGAGACATGGCACGACCACGACCAATGACAATATCCTTGACGCCATAGTCAACGAGCGGTCGATGAGGGCCTTCATACCGGGAACAAGGGTCTCGCAACCCTCAAGACCGAGACGCTTGTATGTTGGCGGGCAATGGTGGCCAGGTTCCTCTGTTGTAGTCGGTAAACCGGGCCCGGACTCCATGATTTGACAGGGCCCAACTCTCGTGTATTGAGAGCAAGTCGAACTGACCATGTATTGAGCAGCCTGCTGGACAGGCACCTGGAGGCCAAGCTGTCCGTCATGGCGCGGGGTGTAGTAGTGAAGCTCGGGGGCGACACCACCAAACAGTGCCAGTGAGGGCCAGACTAGTAGTTGGGTCGGTGACGGCCAGCGAATCCCTGCCCTGGTATTGTATGTGAAGCCATGGCCCAGGCCAGCGGATTGATGGTGTCCAGATCGGGATGCTGTCTCGCTCGCTCAAAGATATACTTCTTCAGTGCCTTCCACCGACGACACCCCGGGAGGGCACCTATTTTCCTCCGGGGTGTCGTCCTTCTCTTCACTGTCGAGCATGATGTGGGGAGTGGCTTGGCCGTGGCCGTACCAGTAGAGGTACCGACACGATCAGTCGCCGGATCCAGCTCTTGGACGATGCCAGGACCCTGGATGTTGAAGGTGGCGCGAGATTTATTCCGGTGGGATACTTCCGCCAGCTCCCAGAGGGAAGTGAGCGTCGTGAAAGGAAGCAGAGGGCACCACGTGGCATCGTTTGTTGCTAAGATAACGGATGGAAGTGGAGGATCATCCCAGTGCCGGTGAGGATGGAGGTTGGATTTCGGTATGGTGTGCTGGTAGAGACCGGATGACGGGAATCTGAGCAGGTAGTGGGCTTTTCTTGGTGTCTAGAGGTAACAAGTCAGCGCATGTTTCATTGAAACTGAGGTTGTCCGGCTTGGAAAATGCTGGCCGGTCATGATGATTAAGGGAAGGAAGTGTCTGGTTTGGGCATTTTCTTACCTGGTATTGACGAAAATCGCGATCTTCTCCAGCTAGTCCAAGTCCAAGAAGGCTGTTAATCTGAGCTCGAGGTGAGCGCGAGGGCCGAACTTGTCGAGAACAAAACAGCAGAGTGGCCGAGAGGGTCACTAGAGTCATCAAGACAATTAGCGGCGGTACCGATAACTGCTAGTGGTCACGACTATAAGAGGTGTAGAGGTACTTACTCATCGGCGTCAACGTACTTTGACAAGACTCATAGGAGCCTTGGAAACGAGCACTCGACAACGACGATCGCCGGCGCCCTCCAGCGACCTCTCGACCGGTGCCCGTCGGAGGGTGACGCCGTTGAGAAAGGCATCAGATTGAACTTGGGCTGTGCCGCCAGGCTAGCGACTGGACGGCGGTGCCTCCTCTCCAGCCTAGTGGGAGGGCGGGCAGTGTCAGTTTGTTGCCATCTCGTCTTCACCGCTGGACAGGGGAACGAGGGGAAGGATACGAGAAGGGGAGATAAGAGGACTTACTCGTAGAGGTAGGGAGCTAGCACCCAGCGGAGGAGGCACCGCCATCTTTGTTTTGGAAGCGGGAAGATGTGATAGGAAAGATGGGTGAGAGAGGAGTGGCAGGAAAGAAAAAAGACGAGAGGAGGAGGGCGGGAAGAAAAAAGACGACTTGAGGGGCAGCCAGAAGAACTAGAACTGCTCACCAGATCAGGTGACATAGAGGTAATGACGAGAGGGGAGGGAAAGGGGAGGGTTTCTAGCCCTAACGAGTGGCGCGTAGCAAGACGTGCCTTCCATCTTTCTTCTTTCGAGGCAGAGGAGGTCAGGAGGCTGAAGGCTGGAGTGGGCACGGGCCGCAACTCAGCAAAATTTCATTTCTCTGCGTTGTCCAAGCCAGAGAGGTACTCAGCAGTCTTGGAGCTGTCATTGGCTCCCGTCCTTGTTCTTTCCATCACTGGGTGACTTAGTTGCGTATGCGGTCGGGGTTGGACAATGACCGGTGTCAGAACGCGCTGGTGACTTGGTTGGAAACTTGAAATTTCCATGTGCTGCTGTGATCCGCCTCCTCGTTGGTATCAATGAGAGAGGTACCTACAAGGGCTGAAATAAAACTACGAGAAAGCCCAACAAGAGAATGTGGTGGCCAGTGAGGTGCCAGAGGGCGCTTGAGGTATTCCTAGCGCGACGAACAGGAAACTTGCAACGATGTGTTGGAAGATGACATGTATCAATGCTGAAAGAGGACTGGAGAAAACACTGAAGCGATGGGAGAGAGTGGAAGGACAACATTATGGGAGGCCTGATTCTGGAAGTACCTCCACTAGTCTGCACCAGATGTGGTGTCTGAAATTAGAACAGCCACTTTGCGAGATTCGAGTGTCTCCAGGGTAAAGTCAAAATCGTCCGGATACTTTGCCCTTGATCGATACCAGTGGTCCACACAAATCAAGGAATAATAACGCAAATCAAATCTACCATCTGGTTAGCAAATCAAATCCGGGTAAAAAAGCAGTCAAATCAACGCAAATGTAATGCTATATTTAATTTATTAGATTTGTTTCGTCAGTAACACATAATATTTTTGCCATACATACCTCTCCGGTGCGTGTAGTGTGACTTTTGCTGCAGAATCTCGGGTACAAATGTAGGAGCATTGATGTAAAAAATGTCGTATTGTCGGTCAGCGAAGGCATCGTCTGTTACACTCTACCATCGAGCGCATTGCTCTATATAAGAACAGGCAGTAAATATGGTAATTTCTGTTGTTCTGGGGGTTTAGTATGTACCGGAAAATTAATTTTTCGGGTCAAATCTACTAAATCAAATCAAATATCTGTGTAAACAAAGTAAATCTGACCTCCAAACTATCAAATAAATCAAATCAGAACCCACATTTGATTTGATTTGATTTATGTGGATCACTGATCGATACAAGTACTCGTAGCGACCTGGACATCCCTACCCTGGGATACCGTATGATTTGGGAAGCCAGAATCAGTCAAGTACCTAATAGGTACGCTCAAATGTTGAGTGTCTTGTTGTTCTGCACGCGGACGATAATGTAGGTAGGTAATATAATTACCAGTACCAGGAGTACCAGCAGTACCAAGAGGGGTACCTAGTACAAGGGGTATGTATCTGACTGGACTCGACGAAACCGGAGGTATATGTATCAGGTCCGCATACCTCCTTCCAACAAACAAACAAAAGCGCGGTTGGCGTAGTGGTCAACGCGTTCGCTCAGTACATGGCACCTCAATCACCTACGGTGTTCGTGGTTGGGGCCGCCATCCCTGACAGTGAAAGTTCCCGGGTTCGAATCCCGGACCGCGCATTTCTTTTTTCGTGTTTCTTTTTTTCTTTTTTCCTTTCTTTCCATCTTTCTTTTTGCCTCGTGGTGAACATGAATGCTTTGGGAGTTCAGCGCAGAGTTTTGGTTATTCCCATTAAACTTGAACGGGCACCGGGCCTGCACGCTTCATAGTAGCCGCCTTTAAATTCTCACATTCTAAAAGCCTGTATGGGCCTTGATGTTCGTACATTACTCGTGGGTGGGATACTGGATGCCAGGCCTTGTGTTGGAATTTGGATCGTCTTGCTTGGAGTTCGAAAGATCCGATGGAAGCTGTGTCTAGATGTGGTGCACCTCTACATATATGGTCAGTACAAGATAGAATTGTCAGAAAGGTACCTCTACAGGTAAGGTAGGTAGCACTTGCCTTGGAGTCGGTGGTGTACGAAACCTTCAGCCTTGGGAAACTTGGAGCTACCTATGTTTCTTTCGAAAGGAGTTTACCGATGGGTGGCTTGATGGAGGGAACAAGGGTCGCTCTCCGTTTTTTGTAGGCCGGGCTTCTTTAGGTATATAGGATCTATGGTGGCCACTATCCCCCGGCGGTCCTAGACTTCTACTGAGCAATATGCTCCGTAGACGCCCTCATACATGTAGAGGCATACTTGGGTCTTTGTGTTGACATCGTCCAAGCGCCTGTTGGTCGCACACCGGTTGATCCGTAGGAAGAACGGACGGGAGAGACTCTGTTGGCGGACACATAAGCGCCCCGTTGGTCAAATCCAAACCAACCGGTCCGGTGAAGAGGGCGTCAGACAAGATGGGCAAGACCGCGAACCACGACGAGCCCAAAAGAGAACCTAGAAACAAACGGACCAGAATGAAGCGAAAATTGTATCCAATGCTTATTACAACCAGAAATATCTAAGGTGAGGTATGCAAAAAAAAAGTACCTCTATGTGTCTATGATGCTGAGATGCAAAGTATGCCTCCATAAAAAGCAAAAAGCAAATGCTCCTTTCCCATCCATCCATCCCTGTCCCAACCCAACGCATGGCCATCATACCGACATGCCCTCTTTATATACGTTCTCCCCAGTGCCACAATCCGTACATCATTATTAACTGCCGTGGGTATCTTAACCGATGACTTCGTTCAACGCAGGCTCGCTCGCTCGCTCGCTCGCAACTTTCCTTCCAATCCTCATCCACCATCTTGGAACAAACCAAGAACAGTTTACTCAGCCTTCTTACTAGTCTTGGTCCTCAACTTCATCAACGCATAAACCATGGAATAACTGCTCACCGCAAACACAACCACCAGCCCAGCATCCCTCCACCCATAGCTATAACTCTTCAGATTGATCGTCCGCAGATAATCGCTGCCAGTGGTATACTGGCAAACCCTGCACCCCTCCGTCGCCTCGGGGTTGATGAGGTTGGTCGCCTGGCCCATCCCCATCATGTAATCCTTGAGGTACTCGGCGCACGTGGTGCCATTGGGCGGGTTGAAGATCGCAAACTCCTTGTCGGCACACTCAATCTTCTTGTCCCAGAGGTTGAACACGAGCATGGACCCCATGAGGTAGTTGAACGGGTTGGCGTAGTAGATCCAGTAGCGCCAGAAGACCTGGATCTGCGAGTAAGGCACCAGCACGCCGCAGAAGGAGACGAGGATGCCGATGACGAAGGGGTTGGCGAGCGCGGCGAAGATGGCGTTGGGCGCGTACGCCGCGATGAACTGCCCGATGCCCGTGTACACGAACTCGTACATGAGCATGACAAAAAAGGTGCCGCCGGCGCGGGAGGACGCGTGCGGCGCCCCCGTGGTGTAGTACCAGCAGACGAAGTAGAGGACGGCGCAGACGCAGAGGTAGGGCAGTTCGGAGACGATCAGGCCTGTGACGAAGGCGATCCAGGAATACATCTTGGACTTCTTCTCGCGGGCTTCGAAGATCTGGCGACGCTCGATGAAGAGAGGCTGGAGCTGGGCGATGACGCCGGGGGCGACGAAGATGAAGTTGAAGATGGTGAAGAGGCGCATCTGGAGATCGGAGACGCGGTCGCCGACCATCCAGAAGGAGAAACCGTTGAACAAGGCCGAGCCGACGTGCAGGGCGAACTTGTTGTTGAGGTAGCCGGTGTTGCGATACAGAGAAACGTTGTTGCGGTGGGTCACGATCTTGAGCTGTTCCCACAGAGGCGTGGCGAACTCGTGCCCGTCGTCCTGGGTGCCGGGAGGCTTGGAGGCGGCGTCGGCGACGATGTGGTCGAGTTCCTCCTCCACGGCCTTGTGCTCCGGAGACGAGAGCCAGACTTGGTTCCAGTCCTTGTCCTTGGAGAGAGCGCCGGAGACGACGTCGATCATGTGCTCGGCCGGGTTGGTCTCATCGGGGCAGGGGGCGCCGTACTTGGCGAAGTAGTCCTTGATGGTCTGGGCGTTGTCGCCGATCTCGCCAAAGTAGACGGTCTTGCCGCCCTTGGCGAGAAGCAAGAGGGTGTCGAACTGGGCGAAGAGCTGCTGGGAAGGCTGGTGGATGGTGACGAGGACGGCTTGGCCTATATCGGCGAGCTTGCGGAGGAAACGAACGGTGTTGAAGGCGGACTGGCCATCGAGACCGGAGGTGGGCTCGTCCAAGAAGATGAGAATGCTGGGCTTGGCGACCAACTCGACACCGATGGTGACACGCTTGCGCTGTTCGACAGAGAGACCGGCACCGACGCGACCGATAAGGGTATCGGCGAGGTCGTGGAGCTCCAGGAGATCAATGATGGTGTCGACGTACTTGAGCTTCTCCTCACGGGGAACCTCACGGGGCTGACGAAGAAGGGCAGAGAACTCCAGGGCCTCACGGACGGTGGAGTAGGGCTCGTGAACATCGAGCTGCTCGCAGTAACCGGCGGAACGTTGGAAGGAAACAGGGAGAGGACGACCGTCGACAAGGATGGAACCTTGGATGGTACCTTCGGTCTTGCGCTGGGCCAAAACATCAAGAAGAGTGGTCTTTCCGGCACCCGAAGAACCCATCAAGGCTCCCAACATGCCAGGCTTGACCCAACCCTGAACGTTATCCAAGAGGACGCGGTCACCGGTGGGGGTCTTGACGGTGTAGGTGAGGTTCTTCCAGGTGAAAACCGACGTGTTGCGAACCAGATCCTTGTCAGTGTCCTTGGCCTCACCAGCGCTGGCCTCCTTGTCGTAGACAGTCTCCTCGCCGCTGCTGCTACCACCGGCCTTCTCCTCATCGATGGTTTGGATGGCCTTTGCGTGCACGTGCTTGGCATTCTCACGGGGGATGAGCAGGGAAGGACCGCCCTCGGACAGGGGACGCCACTTGGTAGTCGCAACGATGGTGATGCCGACAAAGAGAGCCCACCAAGCCCAGAGGATACCAAAGTTTCTCCAGACGTGAGAGTGGCTGTAGGAAAGAGACTTGAGATAGTTGTCACCATAGACCATGTTCTCGCCCTGGATGGCACCACCAACACCAGCGCAAGACTGATGCTCGAGATCAGTGTAGCCGGGGCCGTTGGGGACAAGGTTGACGCCGACGCAGGGAATGGTGGTGCCGTGGAACTCGTTGGACAAGAGAGCATCGAAGGCGTAGGCCATGGGGTTGATCCAGTAGATCCAGCCGAGCCAAGGGTGCATCTTGGGCTTCTGAATCTGGAAACCGTTGTACATGATGAGGGCCGAGATCATGAAACCGGACACCTTGGAGGCGTCATCGAAGGTCCTGAAGGAGGCACCGATGGCTCTGAAGAAGGCCGTCATGGTCATGGAGGCAGCGATGAGAAGGATCCAGTAGGTAAACCAAGCACCGGCGTCCATGTTCAGGGCAACCATGAAGTACAAGATGATAGACCAGACACTAACCTGCAGGATGATGACGGGGATATCGGCAGCAACCTGGGCAAGGCAGAAGGCGGCCGGGTGGAAGAAACCCATGCCCTTTTGCTTGAGCAGAACCGGGCGACCGCTGAACGAGTCGATGACCTCGGACATGGACATCAAACTGTTGTGGAGAAGAGAGTAGAAGAGCGCACCGGACTTGACGAAGAGACCAGCAGAGTTGTCAGGCGCGTTGTAGAAGAGGGAACCGGCGATCAAGGCCTGGCCCAAGGTGGAACCCTGCTTGATGAAGAAGGTGGGCTTGTCACCAAGGACGATCTGGTACTGGCGGGCGATACAGGCCTTGACCTGCTGGAAGAAGCTGACGGTAAAAGGGCTGTTCTTTCCGAGGTGCTTGTTCTTCTCCACAGCGACACTCTCCTCGAACTGCCTGGTCCTCTCCCTGGCCTCCTCGGATGTGGGATAGCTGTACTCGGCGGCCATGCGAGGATAGAGCTCGGACTTTTGGTAGATGTCTCGGAGTTGATCGGCGTTGCGAGGGAATGTCTTTTCGAAGCCGGGGCGAACCACTCTCTCGGTAGGAACGGTGATACCGGTGAGGTAGTCGGCAACATTGGCACCCTCCTGGCACTGGAAGCCGAGAGCCTCCATGAAGGGACGAGCCTCCTTCATGGGACCATAGTAAACCTCCTTGCCGTAATCGAGAACCAGGACCTTGTCGAAGAGATCGTAGATACCGTTACTGGCCTGGTAGAGGGTGACGATGGTGGAAAGACCCGTGACATCGGTCATGGCGCGGAGGCACTTGGCCCACTCGAGAGCGCTAGGGGGTTTGTTGTTGTTAGTCTAGACCTAGTGATGATGGGTGGTGAAGATACCGTAGGGGGTTACTTACGTGCTAGCATCCAAACCACGGGTAGAGTTATCCCAGCAAAAGACGGAACCGCGAGAGGCCATGCACTCAATGATGGAAACACGCTTGCGTTCACCACCAGAGACACCGCGAACGTACTCGTTACCGACCTTGGTGTTGGTAGTATGAGAAATGCCCATGGCCTCGAGAAGGAAGTCCATGTTCTCCTTGCGGTACTCTTCAGGGGAGGCAACGCCATCGGGGATCTTGTAGGGGATGTTGAGACGGGTCGCGAAGTCCATGGTCTGGCCCACGGTAAGGGTAGGGAAGAAGACCTCCTCCTCGTTGTTCATGACGATCTGGCCGCGGTACTTGTGAGCCTCCTTGGCGTCCATCGAACCGTAGTGGACATCGCCGGTGACGGAACGATAGCTTTCGCGCTTGTTGGCCAAGAGGTTGAGAAGGGTGGTGCATCCGGAGCCGGGACGGCCCAAGACCAACAACATCTCACCGGGCTTGACGCAACCATGGCTGCTGTCGAGAATGGTCTTGAGGGGAGGCCGATGCTTTGATTCCTGGATCTTCTTGGGGATGTTGAACTGGGAAAGGACGTTTTCCTGGATGGCGGCGTCGGAGCTAATGACCTGGACGGTGAGGTCCTTCCATGTAACGCCCAGTTCACGGGGAGGGATTCCCGAGTTTTGTTCACGCTCCTTCATGGCCTCAACCTTGGGCTGGAGACTCCATTGGCGGTTGTCGACAGTATTTTCCTCTCTGGTAGAGGCAGCACTGCTGCTGTCGCCTTGGGCGCCCATGGCGGATGAATTGGTGACCGGGAGGTCGGTGGTCGGCCTCTTTTGACGAACAGTGGTGAACCTTGTCGTTGATATCAGGAAGGGGAGTGGTGGTGATACTGTTGGGGGTAGGTATTAAGGGTATGTATGAATGTATGTGCGGTTGAACTGAACAAGAGAAGACCAAAAGAAGATGGAAGAGAAAGATGAAGGGGCAAGGAGTATTTCTACATCTTTTCTTGGTTAGTTGGTCTACAGTGTGATGATAAGCGGAAGCCAGGGCTCGGCTTTTGCGTGGTGGGCACTCACTAACGGTGAGGGGCCGTTTGTTGACTGTTCCTTCAATGTTGCTGGACCCGCTTACGAGAACACCAGAAGCGGGAGGACGGCAGTGCTGTGATGGGGGGCCTCGGGGGACTGCAGCACGGTGTGCCTGGATCCAGCGAGTCCATCCTTGACGGTGTATGTATGGGTGGATCACAGAATCCATGACGGAGATTGATAAAGGTTCGATAACAAAGGGCGGGCGGGCTAACAAGCTTCGATGATGGCGGCGAGAGCGGCGATCCTGGACAAATCTGGGCAATCATGGAGCAATCGTGCCCATGGGGGCAGCCTGTCACCAATCCCCAGCTTTCTTTGTCTGCCGCTTACCTAAGGCATTTTTTTTCTCTTTTTTTTTTTTTTTTTACCGGTGAAGAACAAGACATGGACATGCACTCTGAAGGGTTCCCCGGTTCGATCTGGCTCCGAGTTTTGGGACCCGACATGGACGGCCATGGGTTACGGGGGGAGGCTATGGAGCATTGTTGATGGATGTTTTGAAATCCATATGTCAGCGGTAGGTACTTGAGGACAGAAAGCATGGAGATAGATGTTGGCCCTACGTGGACATCAACAAAGTCGGCTCGGGGCTCGGACAACCCAAGACTGCGGTATCACCAATCGCAAACGGGGAGCCTCTCAAGATCAACGCAACGACGATGCAGAGATTTGTAACGTGAAAGTGCCAAGATCCGATCTCTGGATCCAGCCGTGGCGTTGCAGCCTGGTGGAGCAAGAAGACGGCCCCTTGGTCCCGGTCCTGGCTCGGTTGGTCGAGGGAGGAGACGACGTCCTGGCAGACCCCGGTTTCGTCGCATCTAAAGTTCCGCTTAAGTAAGCGGCAAGGCTTGTAGAAGCTTTTTGATGGAATGGAATCAATCTATTTACGAACTGGTGGAGTTGCGGGCGACGTGGTACATAGATTCACCGGCTACCCACAATGTTGCGGTGTCTGGCATTTGGGAGTCAGTCAGCTTGAACACGAACGGTCCGGCAATTCCGATGAGCGGTCTATGTTTGAGGATTTACGATTACCTGCTCAATGACTGTTTTGGGACCCGCCGTTGTTGCCGCAAAGTGATTGATGACTGGGCGGGCGAAGTACCTCCATTTTTGGCGAGTTGAATTGTGAAACTTTGCATTTGCAAATGTTACCTAAGTAGCGACGGCACTTTGGTGATCCGTGCGTGCATCGCTGAAATGGCGGCCCCGCCCCGACTTTCCCAACACGAAAGAAGGGTACGATTGATGGAGTCGACGGCCGGAACTCTGTTAGTGCTTCCTTGGTTTTTTTAGTTTGAAGATCCTGTTGGTGGGGTACTTGGAGACCGGCACATTGCATCTTGACCACGGATATAAGGTAGTCCTTGACGCCGGGCACACAAACAGTCATGTTACTTGAGAGTAAATTCAAAGATGGATGATATACAATGCGCCTCTCCATGGTGATATAGGTCCTGTGTTATCTTGACTCAGCGGTCTGGTCGATTGACAAGTATCACTGGTTTTGTGTCCAGATCCATGCCGGCGAAACTGAGGTACTGCACTACCAATTTTCCAGGGGTTCACTGCAAAGCACACCTGGACTGTCATAGTGACACGTATCGGGCCCGACCCGAGTAAAAAAGTCGGAACTCACTAAGCCCGATGAGATTGACAACCGAAAACAGAAAAGGAAGGAACATGCTGAAAAGAGTTAACAGTCCCTCTCGGAGAGAGAGAGACGCGTGCGACGGCTTATCAGTCATACGGACTGACTGACGCTAACAATTTTACCACCGGCCGCTGTCTGACATAGCCATCACCACTAAAATATTTATTCGGCGTTGTAAGTCTCGACCGAAACCCTTGCGGCACAGCATACTCCCAGCTATCAATCTCAGCTGATATCATGGACCCCGAAACTCCTTTTACTTATGCTCTACCCTGCGAAGACGGACAATTCGGTTCAGGGTCCAGCCATCGCATCTGGCCCGACTGAGTGGTTCACTTCAATCTGAATGTACACATTTCTTTCCGAGGTCACTAACAGTTCAACAGCAAAAACCCGCTGACAAAGCGTTAGTACTACACAACCCCTCTGCGCCGCCAGTATTCGACAAACATCAACGGCCCGAGTAACGTCCAGCCATCGCCAAGGTCTCAAATCCCGACATCTGTATTACCACAGGTTCCTTCCCGAGGCTATCAGCTCGATTCAATGCCTTCCACTCAACCGACACAAAAGAGAAAAAGAGCCTGTGATTCATGTCACAAGCGAAAGGTTTTTTTGTGTTTTCCCGCCCAAAATGCCGTGCTTCCTCAGCTAATCCCATTTGTAGATCCAATGCGACAGCGCCGACGTGCCCTCTACCAACTGCAATTGGTGCCATCACCATGGCATGTCGTGCACCTTCAATCGGGTGACCGGACGGAAAACGTGGGCTCGGAATAGCAACGGGAGCGGCGGAAATACAACCACAGCCGGCACCAATTCTTCTTCTGTCGACGTCGGCCCCTCCCCCTCATCGGCTGTCGTCGACGTCACTATCGGCCCCTCTTCCTCCGATCTCCGTCCCCCTAATGCAAGCCAATCTCAACCGCAACTGTTCCACCAGCCGCCGCATCCGTCACCACTCCCACCACAGCAACAGCCACTGCTGCCACCCCTGGCTGCCCATCTTGGCATCTCACCCAGACCAATACAATCGAACTCGGATCTTGGGGATCCTCAACACGGTCATTCATCTCTCCCTGGATCGATCGACGACAGCATCTATGCTCAACACCTGGACCCTTACAACCATCCACACTCACCTTCATCGTCTGTTGCCTCAACGCCGTCAGGAACATCGACATCGGGTTTTGGTGGCCCTACTCGACCAGTTTCCCGTTCTGGAGGTGGCAATTATCACGCCTTTCCATTCTCGGCTCACACCTCGGAATCATTCCATCCAAGTCCCCTGTCCCGCACACATTCCCCTCACGGGAGTGTCTCTTCGGAGCAGACACACCACACGAGCCGCACCCCTGCCCAGTATCAACATCAACATCAACATCAACATCAACATCAACACCAACACCAACATCAACAACACCACCAGCAACAACATCACCAAGAACCAGAACAGGTCCACCCCGTCTACTCCCACTTCCCCGTCGCCAACCCGAACCTCAATCCCAACCCGGGCAACAGCTCCTACTTCGGTAAACTTCACTTCGCCGGCTACCACCTAGGAGAAATCTCCTCCTACAACGGCATCCCCTTCTTTTCCGAAGACGGCCAAGCATGGATCCGTTCTCGCACCGGACAAGAAGCCTCCTTCCCAGAAATATGGGGTGACGTGCCTCCCTGGCAGACGCGACCCAGCCTTGATTCTGTATTTTTGTGCAAGGTGGCTCGGCAGCCAGTAGGCCAGCTGGAGTTGCCCGAACGCAAAGTCGTGGAGCAATACGTTTCCTTTTTCATAGCGTCCGAGTTCAGGCTGGCGTTCCCCATGGTTGATCCCGTCTTGTTTGAGGAGACGCTGGATCTGGCCTATGGACATGGTGGGGAGCAGGGTGGGATGAATGGGTTGAGTTTTGAGCAGATCAATGCCAAGGCATGCGTGTTTGCTTTCTTGTCCACTATTTCGTTGCTGGAGTTTGAGAGAACAGAAAGGTTCCCTGATATTCCCAGCATCGATACCGACATGATGGCTGCCAAGGCGCAGATGCTTTTGCCGCTGACTATCCAAGCCTTGGATATCACCAGCTTGCAGACGTCGTTCATGCTGTGTCTCTACCAGCTCTTCTTGGGGCAGGTTCAGTCTTCGGCTATGCTCCTGGCATTTGCCTGCCGCATCATGTTCATGCTGGGCGGACATAAGCTTTCCAATACTTCGTGGCTAACGACGCCCGAGTCTCGGTCTGGACATGGAAGTGGAACGACAACACCGGCTTCAGCACCAGTCGACATTGCAGATCGCAAACGTCGTCACCTCCGGAAACTCTTCTGGTTGTGCTACAGCATCGATACGGATATCTCCCTTCGAACAGGCCAACCCCCTTCGATAGACGACGACCACTGCGACCTCTCTTTACCGCCGGGTTATCTTGAGATTCAGTATCTTGACCGTCACGAGCTTGAGGCTCTAAAAGAACGGCATCTCTACTACCCCACGAACTCTCACCCTTCTTCTCACGCCCACAACTCCTCCCACTCCTTCCAAAGCCCATCAGGGGCAGGGACATCGTCATACACCACCACTAGCACGAGCACGACATCTTACCCCCATCTAGACGAAACCTCGGTCCCAGTTTTGCCCGGAGACCTCCGTCTAACCCTCATCAAATCCAAAACCTGCAAACTCCTCTACTCCGCCTCCGCCCTGCGCAAGTCCGACGCCGAGTTATTGCGGGACATCAGAGAGCTAGACGACGAGCTGGAGCGGTGGCGGTTATCGATGCCGGAAAAATATAGGCCTGCCTTGTCTTTACCGAGGACGACTTTGCCTGAGGGTGGTGGTGGTGGTGGGTTGGGCGAAGAAGGCACATGCAATGAGAAAGCTGCGGGTTCCTTTAATTGCCATATTGATGGATTTCATGGGTCTGGACGGGGGCAGGGACAGCGACACGAGCAAGGTCCGCCGCAGGGGCAGCAGGCACATGGACATGGACATGGATATGGCTATGATGATGATGATGGAAGTGGAAGTGGGACCACCAGTGGTAGACAAAGACAAAGACATAAACACCACCACGGAGGAAGAGGTTACAACTCCAACATGTCGGCCGAAAGCATTCGTACTATCCTTATCAACCTACAGTACCATCATCTGGTCGCCACGATCCATCAAGCGACGGGGAGGTGCAGGGCCTGGCAGAGCCAGAGCGCTGCGAGAATGAGCGGGTGTAGGGTGTTGGAGGATGTGGAGAACGCGTCGAGGCCGGGGGAGATATTGATGGAGGGTGTCAGTAGCAGTTTGGCGCTCTCGGTGGAAGCGAGTCGGTCGACGCTTATCTACCTACGCTCCGTTACACGCGCCCTGTTAGGGGAGGCATTCTGGTAAGTTCAGTTCATTGTCACACCTACCCTACCCTACATTGCAGTCCGTCCATCCATCCCTTTTTCATACTCCCAACCAGGAACTAACCATTAACTGTGTCCAGGGTAATCATCCTCTACCCAATGTCAGCAGTAATGACCATCTTCTGCTCCATCCTCCTCAACCCGCTCGACCCCCAAGCCGAAGACGATCTTCGCCTCTTGGAATCCGCTCCGGGCTTGATAAAGGGGATACGTATCCGACGACCGACGCAGACTGAGCTCTTGCATTTGAAGACGGTGGATGAGTTTATGGAAGAACTGGTGAGGTTGGGCGGGTGTGCGATCAGGAGGGCTAGGGAGGAGCAGAGACAGAGGGAAATGCATGTCGCTAGGGGGCATGGACATGGTGGTGGAGGTGGAGGTGGTTACAGGTTGCCGGGGTTGAGCGAAGCCAGTGAACGGGAGGCGCAGAGGGGGGTGGAGACTGGGATGATTATGCCGGGGAGTATATTGTGAGAGGACTAGAGGGGGTGGGGGTGGAGGTTGTAAGATTGGAGAAACTTGTTCCTGCGCTGTCTGGGATGTAAGAGTGGGCATGAGATGGGGGATTCTGTGTCCGCCTTGTTTGTTTGGGACGGTTAGAAGGAAAGGAGCATCTTCTTGGATACCTGGATACCTACCGTACATATTGCTTGCTGGTTGTACAAATCGTTGGGTTTGTTTTCCTCTTCAATCGTGTCCTGGGTTTGATAATGTCTGCGACTCTGCGTTCATCCTTGTTTGTTCGGTACCTATGTTTGGATATGTCTTTGAGGAATGGGAAAGGTATAACGAGAGAATACACGGTAGGATTGACGTCCCTTGCAATCTCTTTCTGGATTTCTTTCTCTTCATCTGGTCATTCATGGCCGTGGGGCCTTCCTCTGGGCATAACCGATGTTCTTCTGCAGCCGGTCAACTTGTTCGAGCTGACTGGCTGCTGATTCAGTCCTGAAAGCGGAAAAGAGGAATATTATAGTGCCTGCCTGATTTTATACGATTTCAGAGATGGGAACTTGGAACAAGTGAAAATGTTGGTGGGTCCCGGGCACAGGGCACAGGCCATCTGTTCGCCCTACTCGTACCCTAGGTTTAGCCCACCGTTTCTAGCCCTCCAAATCTCCCGCTTTCCCTTCTATAGCATTATTATCATTCATTACATCGATCACGTTCTCCATCGCTCGTGATCTTATAAGTTATAAACCCTCTTTATCCTTCCCTATAATCGCAACTATATAGTAATCGTAGTAATTAATACGGCAAACTCCACGAGTCTATTAGCATTCGGGTTAATAAGAAAAGATCGCGCATCGATAAATCGTTCGACTACGCGACAATATTTCCTACGTTTACTATATAAAGATTCTGGGATTTAATAGCTGTAATCTATACTTACAATCGACTTTTTTAGTGCGATTAATAAAAATTAATTAAATAATTACCCTAATTAATATACCCGCGTCTAGTTTAATAACTAGCGCAAACCTCAATCTCTTTTTCTAAACAATTAACGATAATAATACTATTATATCTATCCTATCTTCCCTCGTTTACCTTCTAGGCAAGTAGAATATCGATAGTTAGGAGTAAGGTTTCAAAGCTAAATTTAATTCCCTAAGTCTATACAAATTTATTTTCGCTAAAAATCCCCCCGCTAAGCCCAACGAGGAGACCGAATTAGAAAAGTATAATACCTAGTATATAAAGCGTGCCGGGGCTATAAAGGTTTTATTGTCTACTTTTAAGAACGAATTGGTTGTTACTACTCTTATATTTAATAGTTAGGATAGAAAGAGTAAAGATCCTAAGGCTCTATTCAACTTTGTTCAATCCTATATTGTTCGTGTTACTAATAAAGCCCGTACAAAAGTCCTCTACGCATTTATATCTATTAAAAGATTTAACTTCGATTCTATAGGATCCTTCTTTAACTAATATACTAAATTTCGTAAGCGCGTTTATAATATTAAATATAAATTCACCGACGATATCGAAATCGGCTATTTATACAACGTAGTTAAAAATGCCTACCTTATCGACGCTAAATACTAATTAAAGGCCTTAGAAGATAAATAGATAACTATTAGTAATCTACTGGCTAAATTGAGTAATATCGGTATTGCTAAGGCCCGTATACCTAACTTCAACGTTAATATTAATAAGACTAGTACGGGTACTATAGCTTTTAATATTAAAATTTCTTCTATTAAGGATAATAATAATAAAAAGATCTAATATATTTCGTACGATAAGAAAATATATAAAAATTAAAAGTATATACCTTGTAATTACTATATTAGTAATAAGGGTAAGATTTATTAGACTTATGACCTAAAGTAAGCTCCTAATACTTAGAAGAATAAATAAGAGGCTATCGCTAAAAAGGCCGCTACGGCTACTACTACTAGTACTAATACCTTAGTTAACAATAGTTCTTCTAACTTTACTACCCCGGTTACTACTAGTAGTTCTACCCTTCTTTATAGCGGCGGAATATTTATAGCCACCAGCGGTATAGATTTTTATTAGAGCCCTTAGCTAACGCTACCTAACGTATTAATAATTATTAATTAATTAGTTTAAACCAATTATAATTTTAATATATATAAAGTAATATTATTAAAGACTAATAAGCTCGAAAGCAAATAAATATATACAACTTAATTATATACGACTCTAATTATACTTCGAATATTTTTAATTATTTAAAGTAATTTACTAACTTATAACCGCTTTCCTATCCTATTATTTATACCGTTGGCAACGGTAATTCTACGTATACTTATTATATAAGTATAATAGAACTTACAATACTAATTATAACGAATATTAATATTATAATTCGAATTAAGAATGTAATTTATTCCCCTAGTATTCTAACAAATCTACTTACAACTAAAAGACTTTTCGATAATAATATAGTTTAGGATATGCGGTTTAACTAGATTACGGCCTATAAGGTTACTATCCAATATAGATAGATTAATAACCTTCCAATACTATTAGTCTTAATATACACAAATTTCCTTTAAAATACCCGTTACGCTATAATAGTATTAATTAATTACTCTACGATATATCGTCGTCTTATATACATAGGTAGAGAGCAAATTCTTAAAACTTATAAGGCGGTGTTATGGGGCTGCCGTCCAGAGGTCCTAGTCTGAAAGCCTTCCAGACGTGCACCCTATCTCCTAATACAAACCCCTTAGGTATAAGAGCGCTATCCACCGCTCCCTCCATATATCTAGATTCTTCTTCTCCTTGTCGAACCTTTTCAATATATATTTTACCTTATACCTGTACCAACCGTACAAGAACCATAATATTAGGTTCGACCTCACACATCGTCCTTCTATACGCACGCGGTCCTCACCATAGTAGACGGAAACTACTAGCAGATAAATCTTGACGATCCGAACCAGCAAAACCAGCAGAACCAGCAGAACCAGCAGAACTAGCAGAACCAGCAGAACCAGCAGAACCCTCAGCAGAACCCCCAGCAGAGTAGCGGACTCCCCCCTTTCAACTCTCTACTCAATACGCTCAACACCTATCCTCCTACCGTTCTCCCCGAATATATTAATATATCCGCTCCCCCCTTTCTAAACCCCTCTCCCGACCCTATAATTAGGCTATTCTAAAACGCTAATTAGGTCGCGGCTCTCCGCGCTAAATTCATTAAATACGATTCTAGCCGAATCTATTATATTTAATTTAGCGGTTAAATTATAGCGCTTACTATTATACTAGTAGTAGCGATTTCCGTTAAAAAATCGAAGCGGAAAGTTCTCGATTAGCTTACTTAAAATAGAAAATCTAGTTCGTTCTATTTTTTTATAAATTAATTAATTTTTAAATATAATTTAGATAGCCCGGATAATTTTATTAGTAATAATAAGGTTATATAATATTAAATCCTATATACGTTCTCCACTAAATTAAAATTACATATTTAAGCGTTTTAAATTATAAGAAGTCCTAATAAGTCTTTTAACCCCTAGTATTTCTTCGAATACTTTATTTAAATCTTCGATAGTAAGTAGGAAATATAAAAGGCGTAAATTAAATTATAGAAGATAGTTTAGGTATACGGAGAGCCTTTAGGCGAATTTTTGCCTAAATTCGAGTAGGTATTTACTGCAGCTAATAGTAATATTTAGATTAATAATTTTTATTTCGTCTAATTAATTAGTTCGCTTTTTAAGGAATTAAAGTAATAATTAATATCCGTAGCTATATTAATAAATTATAATAAATATATAGAGAAAGTCTTTTCGCACCGTCGCAAATGTCTTTATACACTGTCGTCCAAAATACTACTAAGTATAACTTTGCTAAAAAAGAAGTTGTCAGTATGAAAATGGTACTATAATTTTTTTAATTTTCTACTCTATTTTATAGTTTAATTGCCGTAGACGTATCTATTCAAAGGAAAGATTCAATGTAAATATTCCAAATTTAAAGTAAATAAATATTTCTTTTTTCTTTTATTGTGTATTGAGGGCTATAGAGGGCGCCTAAATACGCCGGACATATTATATTATAGAAGGAAAATAAATAAAAATGTCGATGTACTTTTTATATGCTACGGCCTTAGTTTGGCTGAGTTACCCCTAAAAGCCTTTTTTGATAACGGTGCCAGAAGACATTTATGACGGTGTGAAAAGACATTCTCAATATATATAGCGCTTTTATATTATTATATAGAATTTCGAGTAGATTAGACCTAATTAAGCCTTTTAATAAGCTTGGAAATAAGGTAAAGGTCGCTACGTATATAGTTAAGTATTTACCCCCTCCCCTTATATAGCCGCTATTTATTTGGCTACTATTAGATTTTCAAGGTTTAATACGGCGCTTAAAGATATTAATAGCAATATAATAATAACCGCTATTAGAGCAATTTAGGCTCTATATTACTCAATTAATAGCGTTGGAAAATAATACGCTAAATAGGTTTCTAACGAAAATTATTATAAAAAAAAGAAATAAAACTATTATATAAAGTACGGAGGGAATAGTTATTTATAAATTTAATATCCGTATACCCCGGCTATTAACTTAAACTAGGTACGTATTTAAACTACTTTTATTATTTTAATAATTACTAATATTAATATTTACACCCTTTTACTTAAAGATAATAAATCCGATTCCCCGGCCTCTATACCTACCGAATAGGGAAAAGCCTAACTTTAATTTATCGTCGGGACTTAAAGTCTAATACTATAATAGCTATTTATATTCTTTTATTTATATTACCCCCTAAAGGGATTAAATTTCGAATAACGATTAATATATTAGTATTAGAAATAGAAGTAATAAAAATACTAATTATTATTTAAAACCGAAACCTCTTATATATATTAATAAATGAAGGATACCAATATTATATTATAATAAATAAAAATTTTATAAACAACTTACGCCTCCCCTAGATCTCTATTAATACCTGTTAAATTAAAGGCGCTTTTAAAGCTATAAAGGGGGCCGAAATTAGTAAAATAATTATATTTACAATAAAGATTAACAGATATTATTAATAAGTTAATATTTACGTAGTACCCTAATTAAAATACCTAGTTATTTTCGGAAAACTTTAGCTTTCTTAGAGCAAATTATTTTCTATACTATACTAGAAAAGATTTTAGTACGGGAATATTAATAAGTAGTTCCCTTATATTAATTAACGTACTTTATATATTTAGGAAACGGAGATAAAAATAGTTATAATAATAAGGGCCTTACGTTTTTTTAACTACGTCTATAGTCCTAAAAGAAATTACGTAATCCTAATTATAATAGTTTCAATATATAATATAGAGAGGGCCTTCGCATTAAAGAAGTTAAAGACTAAAGCCGAATTTAAGAAGATAATATTTACCGAATTCTACGACTTAATTCTCTTATTTATAAAGTAGGAGGTTAATAAACTAAATTTATATAAGTTAAGTATTAATTATTATATTAAAATTAAGAAGGATGTTAATAGAAACGACCTTTTAATATTAATAAGTTTACTATATAATATATTTTGAGAAGAATTATTAGTTTTAAAGAAAATTTTACGAAAATTATTTAATAAAGGGTTTATCCGCCCTAGCCGTTCCGAAGCCGTAGTTCCAATATTATTTATACGGAAACTGAGAGGTAGGTTCCGTTTTTATTATAATTACTATAAATTTAATACTATTATTAAGTTAGATTATTATCCCCTCCCCCTTATTAAAATTTTTTTTCGTAATTTAAAAAGGGTTAAATAATTAATAAAAGTCGATATTATATAAGCGTTCTATAAGATCCGGATAACGATGGGTAAAGAGTGGAAAACGGCTTTTATTATACGGTTCGGTTTATTTAAGTAAATAGTTACCCCTTTTAACCTTTGTAGTACATTAAACACGTTTTAGAAATATATTAATTCTATTTTAAAAGAATACTTTAATAACTTCGCTTCCGCCTATATAAATAATATCCTTATTTATTCTAACGGTTCCTATACTAATTATATATATAAAATCCGTTTAATCTTTAATAAATTAAACAAGGCTAACTTATACTTCGATTTAAATAAGTGCGAATTCGCAATTAAAAAGGTAAAATATTTAGGTTTTATTATATACGTAAGCGTAAAAATCGAAGTAGACCCCGAAAAAGTATAAGCGATTAAGGAATAGGAAGTTTTAAGGTTATAGAAAGGTATTAAGAGTTTTTTAAACTTTATAAATTACTATTACATTTTTATTAAGAATTTTTCCGAGATTACTAGTCTTTTAATAGGATTTACCGGTAAAGGAATCGAATTTTTATAAAGGGAGGAGTAATAATAGGCCTTCAATATAATAAAAGATTTATTTACTAGAATTCTTATCTTCGTAGAATTCGATTTTAATTACCCTACATTCTTAAAAATAAATTATAGCGGTTTTACGTTAGGAAGAGTATTTATATAGGAAGTGGATAATTATAAGTACGCTGTTGTATTCTATTTATAAAAGTTCTCTTCTATTAAACGGAATTACCCTATTTACAATAAGGAAATATTAGTAGTAATCTATTACTTAGATTAGTAGTCTGCCGAATTATATTTATACCCTAGGTTTATAATTTAGATTGATTATTGGAATTTAGAATATTTTATAGAGCGGTAGCGCCTTTTAGAATAGTAAGCCCGCTAGGCTAAAGAGTTATCCCAGTTTAATTTCAATTTAATTTATTACTTTAAAATTAAGAGAATGTCTTTTCGCACTGTCATAAATGTCTTCCGGCACCGTCACCCCACCCACTTACACCCTTCCTGCGCGCTAATGCACCTCAAATTTTTTAAGCCAATCAGATCGCTCGCATCCAAATCGCGGTCCACACTCTACCTCGCAATTGTATTCTTTTATAAATTTCACACCAAAAATCTAGGCATAACATTCTTTCATGAAATATCACGTACCTAGCCTAGATGTGCGCCCAGATCTATACCCAGATCTACACATCGCACGGTCGCACATCGCTCAATTGAATCGCTTAATTAAATCGCTCAATTAAGCGATTAATCGCACTCAATCGTCAACGGCTGTCAGCGACTGTCGCGACTATGAACGGCTGTCAGCAACCGTCACGACTGTCACAGCTGTCACGACTATTGCGCGGTATAGTTTGCTGACGCTAAGAATAGGAGCGTGGAGACTCAGAATGGATGCGAGCGATTTGATTGGCTTAAAAATTTTGGTGTGCATTAGCGTGTGCTTGGCGCGCGGGATGAGTGGGGTGACGGTGCCGGAAGACTTTTATGACGGTGCGAAAAGACATTCTCAAAATTAAAATTATAATTTTAAATACCCTTTCGAAGAAGGAATAGGATTTCCCTAACGGTATTAACTTAGAAGTAAAGGATTTGTAGTTTATCTTTAACGAAGTTTTACATAAATATATACGCATTTTTATTATTTCGGTAGGGGAAGGCGTAAATTTACTTAATATTAAGGCTTTTCATAATCTAAATTTATAGAAACTTTAGAACTAAACGATCTAAACCGACTTTATTTATTAGGAAATATACCGAATAATTTAAGATAATAATTATACTTTTTCTATTAATATTAGCCTTTAATTATAAATATCCGAATATAAGATCGACCCCTAAAGTAGGTTTACATATAGAAACTAACTTTAGATCCTAGGATAATTAATAACGAAAGAAATAGACGCCTAGCCTTTTAACCTTCAAAATAAATTATATATACAATTAATCTAGCGCGTCTATAATTCTAAGGTCGTTAGTTACTTTAAGAAAGAAAGCATTATAATTACTATTGCCCGAGATTTTTATTGAGAAAGTCTTTTCGGACAGTCGAAAATGTCTTCCTACACAGTCGCCCCACCCACTTACACCCTTCCCGCACACTAATATACCCTAAAAATTTTGAGCCAATCAGATCGCTCGCATCTATTTAGGTCTCTACACTCAGCTTGGCAGCGGTATTCTTTTATAAATTTTGCCCAAAAATCTTAGCATTACATTCTTTCATAAAATATCACGTGCCCAGCCCACCCAAATATACGCCCAAATATATACCCCAATTAGCTACTTTACAACGTACTTTATAGCGCATTTAGCGGTACAGTCGTACATCGCACGGTCGTATATTATTTAATTGAACGATTAATTAATTATATTCTATATTAATCTATATAATAATAATTTATCTACCGTATAATCGCTCAATTTAATTGCTAACGAGCCTCCCAAAGCCTTATTTACTAGCTTTATATACTAACTATATATATGCCTTGCGTACTAATTGTACTAGTTGTATTTCCTCCTCTACCCTGGGCAATACTACCTCCCCTCTCTCCTCCTCCTCCTCTCCCTCTTTATATACTACTACGAAGGTAGCCTCGTAGCGGTTGGAGGTTAGCGGCAATCGGCTCTATCCTCTGCTTCTAAATTAACGCCCTCCTAGCTAAATACGTTTCGCTAAATTAATAGCGCTATTTATATTAAAGCTATAGGATTTTAATTTCGTATAGGGGAGTGGCCGCAGTTAGGCTACAAGCGAAGCCGTTTTTAAAGCTATAATATTGTTACTTAGAATTAAATTGGCGTAGTTGAGGGAGGGGGAATTTAAGTATTGATTGGCGTAGTTAATCGGGGAGCGTAAGGATTAGTAGCAAATGGCGCAGTATCTCGAGGGCGGCCTTTAAGCTTCGTTACTTTATCGAACGCCCGTCGGCTAGGTCGCTACATCGGCCATCTGCGTTACAATTAGCTAGGGAAATATATAGAAAAAATGACGGATCATTTCTTACCGTTAATAGATGCTAGCGCTTTGTTTATTTAGTAATATCTCGTAATGTGCGCGATGGTGGTTTAATTAATTATAGGGAGGGTAGTAATAGTAATGGAGGAAGCGATAATGCGATGCGACGATGCAAATCGCTAAGTATAATGATGGATTATTGGTTACGAAATCTAGTACGTATAAGGGTTTAAATATATAATAGGCTATAATCTGGGGGTTTGGCGGGCGCGGTACGGTTTACTAACGCTAAGAATAGGAGCGTAGAAATTTAGAGGGGATGCGAACGATTTGATTAGTTCAAAAATTTTGGGGTATATTAGCGCGCGGGAAGGGTGGGGGGTGGGTGGGGCGACTATGTGGGAAGATATTTTCGATTGTCCGAAAAGACTTTCTCTTTTTATTAATTATTATTTTAAATTTAAATTCGATATTTCTTTAAAAATTATAATATATATAATTATATTAAATAATAGAGAATATATAAGTATGGCCTCTTTAAACCCTTCAACGTCTCCGACCGCTACTATAGGTATTTATAAATAGATTTTATTACCGACTTACCTTTAACTTACGTTTTTTATAACTTTTAAGTTATTAAAAATAAATTAAGTAAGGAGGTTATCTTTGAATTTATAGAAGATATAATTATTAAATAGTATACGGAGCACTTCCTCTAATACTTTGTATAGTATTATTAATAGCTAGAATCGATTGTTAATAATCGAGGTACTAATTAAACTAGCGAATTCTAGGCTTATTTATACTTCCTACTAAATATTAATTATAAATTGAATACCGCTTACTATTTATAAATAGATAGAGGCTTTAAATAGATAAATTAGGAAGTTTTAGCTTTCTTAAAGGTTTATATTAATTAATAATAAAATAATTAGGACTGTTAGTTTCTTATAATATAAATAATTATTAATAACCGTATTAATTCTTCTATAAAGGTATCCCCTTTTTTCGTTACTTATAATTATTATTTAAATTCCGTCGTCCTAATAATTCGCTTAATAACCTTAGTAAAATTAGGTTTACTTAAGTAATAGGCGGCCGAATTCGTTTAAAAACTTTAATAAATTACGGATTTGTACTAGGCTTTTATAAAAGTAGTAGCGTAAGAAATAGAGTGGTAAGCGAATAAGAAGAGACGCTTAGCCGATAAATTCTAATTAAAAAATAAGGTTTAATTGGATTTGGAGAACTTTCCTACTACCCGACCTAAGAAGAAATTAAATTAATTATATATTAAATATATAATTACCGTTATTCCCTTCCCGTACGTTATAATTTTGGACACATTTAAGAAAAGGCTAATTAATTTTTATATAAATTAAGTAAAAAGAATCGAAGAATCCCCCTTTTTCATTTAAAAAAGAACCGACCTTTAATCCCCTACTATAATAATAAATAGTAAAGAGGAGTACGAAGTTAATAAGATCCTATACGTAATGAACGCTATTATAAGAAGGGGATTCGTTAAATAAGTTTTAATAAAGTAGGTTAATTATATAAAATTTATTTAGGAGCCCTTAAAAAAGTTCTGAGAAACCAAAGTATTAAATTTATTTAAAGCTAGATACGGACCCATTAAATTAAACGACGGACTTTAAGAATAATATTACGTATAGGAAATAGTTAAATAGAAGGAGGTATACGCCCGAAGGCAAGATTTTTATTTACGAAAAGAAATTATGGCCGAAGTTACTAAGAAAATTCCTATTCCTTCCTAACTAATGGCTTTAAATTTAAGAATACGAATATAAATTAGAATAATACGAATATAAATTATTTAAACGCTAATAATAATATTACTTTCTTCTTTACCCTCTTTAATATCCCCTTCTCCTATTTCCTTATCTTCTTCCTCCTCTCTTCTTCTATCCTCCTCTTCAATTTCTTCTTCGGCTTCTTCTATAGTTTCTTTACTTCCCGATAAAGATAGAAAATTAATTAAACGATAGAAATAGGATTCGAAAATACTTAAACGATTCTCTAATACTTCGAAAGAAGTAATAATAATATTTATAGCCTTACCGTCGATAAAAGTATTAATAATTTCCTTAAATATTATTAAATTAATAGTACTATATATTAAAAGGAGGATTATATTTATTAAAAAACGTTAATAAGGTTAGCGGTACGAAATACCGTAATATTTTCTAATAGTTGATAAATAGCCGTTTTAACTTTTTAAATTTAATAGGCCTAAGAAGAGAGCTTATAATATTTAATATCAATATTGGAAATAACGTCGGTACCCTCCTTTTCGTAAACGGGCAACGTTCCTTAAATATTAATAGCCCTAATAAAGTACTTAGGCGTAGAAACGTAAATATAATATACCTTCGAATAATAAATATATATAACATTAGACTTAAGACGTACGTAAATTAAATTTTATAGGGTATAATAACGGTAGAAGGGCTCTTCTATTACAGAAGGAGCGGTAGCGGGACTTTAAGAATAAGTTAATTAAGAGAATTAAGGGTAGAATAATAATAGTTAATAAATATACTATATTAAAGGAGCGGATAATTTCCGAAATTTCGGTAGCGAAGGTAGTATTTTAAATATTGCGTTTAGTAACCTCCTTCTTATAACGGGCTTAAATAGTAATTAATATAATATAAGCAACGTTAGCTGAAGTTTGAATAGCGTTAATAGTAATACAACTTTTGCGTACCTTATTTTTTAAAATACGGATATAAATAGTAGACGGGGTAATATTTTTTAAACCGGGCGGGTAGCTATAATTATAATTAGTAGGAATCGGGGGCGGGCGTAGGGGCGAGGATATTGTAATAGCTTTTAATTGTAAAGGAAAAGTTAGTATTAATTTAAATTAAAAATAAAATATATTTTATAATTTTGCGATTACGAAAAATGGGTAAAGGAAGGACGATTTATAAAATATAGGAGCGTAGTAATAATAACGAATAACGGGCGAGTAGGAATAGCGATAGAGAATTAATTATTAATATTATTATTATTATTAAAGGAGGAGGAAAGAAGGAAGGATTAAAGGAGATACGATTGCTATATTTATAGTATTAAAGTAAGGTAGTAGGTAGGGTAGGAGGTAAGGCTACGGTTTGGTGGGGGGTAATATTATAGGGCTGCCGCTTAGAGGTCTTAATTTGGAAGCCTTCTAGACGTATACCCTATTTCTTAATATAGACCCCTTGGGTATAAGAGCGCTGTCCACCGCTCCCTCTATATATTTAGATTCTTCTTCTCCTTATCGAACCTTTTCAATACACATTTTGCCTTGCACCTGTGCCAACCGTACAAGAACCATAACAGGCGGCCGGTATTAAGTTCAATAATACCTATAATTATTTCTACGAAGCTTATATTAAGGTAAAAGTATACGATATAATCCCCAAAATCGCTAATAAGGTTACGACCTAACTTATAGCATATATTTATATTAATATAGTTTCTTATACAATACCTAGTTATAAAGGATACAAATATATAATTTATTTCGTCTATAAAGTAACGGGTTTCTACTAAGTAAGGTTCATAGTCAATAAAGGCGACGTATTTACTTAAATTAAAGAATTTAAAAAATAGGTTAAATTCTAGAATAATTTCAAAATTAAGACCTTTAATTTTAATAGTAGTCTAGAATTTAATTTCAATATAAAAGAATTTTAAAACAGCAAAATTGTTAACTAGGCAAGATTAAAAAGGGTGGAGTTACTCAAATTAACGCTATATACCCTATAGATGTAGGGTAAAATCGAGAGAGCTAGCGCTATTATTATATAATATACTAAAGCCTTAATACTAAATTTAAGTATATTAGAATATTTTTAGCCTTTTATAATAGTATATAACGTTAAGATTTTTAACCTTTTACCTTTAAAGGCCTATAATAGTCGTAACTTATAAGAATTACTAGTAAAGGTTGCTAATTTCCCTAATGAAATTAAGTAACCCTATATTAAGTATTTATAATCTTATTTCTATATTGTATATTATTTTATTAAACTATAAAAATAACCGTAAGTGGATAAATTTCGTATTAGAGTACAGAAGGGATACTTTATCGGTTTTAACAACTTTTATAACCGTATTGTATTTATTTAGAACCCTGATACTAGCGAAATTATTAGAATTAATGAGGTAATATTTCTAGAGGAGGATCTAATTAATTAGAAAAATTAAATCCGTAATAGTAACGGCAATATTATTAAATACTACGTTATTTTTTCTAATTAAATAGTCGATAAGATTAATAAGGTAGTAGATAACGGTTATTAAATTTGGATTAAAATTAACGGCAAAGTTTTATAAAAGTAATTACAATAGGGATCTATACCTACCTTACAGCATATAACCCAAAAACTAGGAAATACGACTATTACGCTACCCTTTATACTAAAACTTATTTTAATATCCTAATAGGGTGTTCTAATTCCCTAGAACGCCCCAACGTAATCCTTTTAAGTAATAGATTTTGCCTCTTATTATTAATAGACTCCTTTATCGTTAGAGCTAAATTAATAGAGTATTTTAAATTCTATTGAAGAAGAGTCAGTCTATAGGGTTAATAATTATAATAACAATTAAGATTATAATTACGACGAAGATTAACTATTAGATTTTAAAAATCTTAATAAGGAGGATCCTATACCCCGCAAAAAGTGTAATTCTAAAAATAATAAACTAACCGTATATACTATACTAAGTATACCGCTACCCAATTCTCTATAGTAACTAACTTCTAGTACTCGTTTACCTTTAATTAATACTCCAAATAAATTTCGTAGTTTCGACCCCACTTTAAGTATAAAGATTAGTAAGTTACAGTTCCAACCTATTTAACCGGCTATTCTAATTTAACCGCCTATTCAACTAATCGATCTTCCCTAACTATTTCGACTTCGCCGCTTATCTATTAAACTACCTAATTACAATTACTATAATTAGAAGGTTAAGGATAGTAATAGCAAGATTATACAAAAAAAGGTTATATTCCCTAATAATTATTATAGTATAATAGAAAGTCGTTTAGTGCGGCGTACTCTATTCGGGTACTATTTCACGGCTATAAAAATCGATTATAATATAGTTTACGCAATTTAATTACAACGGTACATCCCTAAAAACTATTACCTAATATATAAGTAATTGAATTATAATATATATTAATTCCTAACTATAAAGAAGTAGGTTAAGGCTTTAACAGATTGTAAAGTTTATAGACTAGTACTTAGATCTAGCGATATAAAAGTTTTACCCAGTAAATAAGTTTACAATAAGAAATATTTTATTAATTAGAAGGATTAGATAGCTAAAGTTAAATAAGTAGTTTATAGTAACTTCGAGGAAGGAAATTAGGCCGTTTAAAAGATCTATATAACGGTTGCGTATTTAATAAGCGTACAACTTTTTTTAGCCCTTATAATGGTTAATAATTACGAATATTATTAATTGAATTTTAATACTATATTTTTAATACCCCTATCCTAAACGATATTAAATATTATATTAAATAATTTACAATTTTCGAAAAAGTACTACCCGGTTATAATAAACGAAATATCGTCTATTAATTTAATAAAGTACTATACGGCCTTAAACGGTTACCCTTTTACTAGTTTTAAACCCTAACACCGGTTTTCAAAGGTATAAAATTTATACTTATTAATGTAGACTTATACTTACTTATTAATAAATAGTTAGGTACTTTATTCGTATTCTACGTTAACGATTTTTTTATTGCCGTAGTAACCGTCGCTACTATTAACTAAGTTAAAGACTATTTAGCCAACTATTTTAAATTCAAATAATTGGGCGAAGTACGTACGTTTTTAAATTATAACATCGTTAAAGATTGTTAAATTCGTATAATCTTTATATTTTAAAAAAGATATACTTATATATTAATCGCCAAATTTAACGACGGTAAATCCAAATTCTACGGCGTTAAAACCCTATAGCTACCGGATTATAAGATTTATAGGAGTATCGATGTACTTATTAAGGAAGTTAAATCTTACCCTAAGAAGATTAAATCCCTAAATTAATTATCGATAAGTACGCGGCCAAATATTTTATTTATAATTAGTAAATTATATAAGGTAAATATAGTTCTTACGGATAAATACTTCGTTATTATTAAATACTTTTAGCGATATTTTTCTAAATTTATAAATTTAAGTATTATTTTAGGAAGTATACTATTACCGTTAATAGCGCTATCCTTTTACGCTTATATAGACGCCTCCTTCGCTAATAATATCCTTTTAAGGAAGAATTCTACTAGTTATTTTGTATTCTTTACTTATACTCCTGTCTTATAGAAGTTAAAGAAATAAGATTTAGTAATAACGAATATAATTAAAACCGAATTTACTAACTTAGTACCGATAGTAAAGCCTTTCGATTAGGTAGGAGGGATATTAGACGATTTAAACGTAGATTTAAGTTTTTAAAAAGTTAATAAAATACTTTATACTAATAATAGTAATGCGAAAGATCGTATACTTAACCCTAATATACCAGCTAGAAACCGTTATATCGATATACGGTATAAATAATTAATTTAAGAAGTAGAAAGAGGAATATTTACAATTGAATATTTACCTAGTAAGGAAATACTAGTAGATAGTTTTATAAAGGCACTCAAATTAAATAAGTACGTAAGATTTATCAAATTAATAGGTATAGTCTAGAAGAAGGTTCCCTAGGCGTGAATACTATTAGAATTATTATAATGTAAATAGTATATAGTATAGATAGCTTCAGCGGTCTTTCGGTCTATAGGGGTGTGTTGGTGGGTCCCGGGTATAGGGCACAGGCTATCTGTTCGCCCCACTCGTGCCCTAGGTTTAGCCTACCGTTTCTAGCCCTCCAGATCTCCCGCTTTCCCTTCTATAGCATTATTATTACTATAGCGGAAAAATGCGAGCGACATCTAGCCTAGAGGGGGTCGTCTAGTCCAGATAAATTAACTGGCCTAGATGCCTCGTCTAGGCCAGACGGTGGAGGAGGCCCTCTGATTGGCCAATTGAACTGCCCCCTATAAATAGTCGCTAAAAACTCATTGACACCTGACGGTGGTTCTTCCGAAAAGTTCATTTCCCTGTCAAAACTCACCATAGCGGAAAAATGCAGATTAGAACATTCAATGTTTATATAATGGGGATAGCACGGTTAATACGGGTACTGGTCGTATAATTTAATTAAAGTTCTATAAAGAGGAGAAAAGTCTATTTAAGAGAGATCTACCGGAGGTACGAAGTTTTAAGGGGGGTTGCGCGAGCATAGCCACGGAGATAGCCATAGTATAATAGTTCTAATTGCGAAGATTAGAATACTATAATTCCGGGCCTTAGCCTTATAATATTACCCCCCTCCTTCTTTCTCCCGCTCCCCTTTTTACTTTATTATTTTATTATAGCTATAGTATATTTGCCTTCTATTTTTTCGCTACCCGAAAACTTATTAAATAACGACCGCTCCTATTTGTAGGCTGTAAATAAATTAAGTAGCTATACGTATAATTGTATTTATAAAATTTATTTATAAAAACCCCTTTCCCTTCCTAACTTTTCCCCTTTCCTTTTTTCCCCTTTTCTTTATTTTTTTAATTACTAAAGTAAGTACTATTCTTTAATCCTTTCGACTATTTGTAAATATTTATATATATAAATACTTTGTTTTACCTCTCTTAAATCCGAATTTTCTTCCTTCCCTAGCGTATATTCCTCCTTTTCGCCGCGTTCGCCCTAATTTCCCCTACGCCCTTCTCCGTTTACTTTTACTAGTTATAGCCGCGGTAGTAGTATTACCGCCGCTCTTAATATTATTATTATTTTTAACGCCGCCGAAATTTTTAGGAAATTTATTAAAAAGTATTACGGATTAATAAGTATTCTTCATTATTTTTTACCTTAATTATTCGTTAACCGATTATATTTTTTTATAGGATAAGTACGAACCTTTTATAGTTTTTTACGTTTTATATTTTAATATTAAGCGTAATTATATTATTAAATTTAATATCGCTTTATATTTTTCTTATTATAATAATAGTAAAAGATATAATTATATTTCTCCCTTTATTTAGTAGTTTATTGCCGCTTAGGAGGCGGCGGCGTTTAGGTAGGAGGAGAAAGCGTGCGTTTATATACATTAGAATCTCGTTATTTAGCGTAATATAATTAAGTTTTTAAAGGATTAGGTTATCGATTAATAAATTTTATCCTTTAATTTAAATTTATTAAATAAATAAGGCTAATAATAATTAGGTATAAATATAATTAGTTATTAGATTTCTTTAATTTTAGGGTTGCCATTACTTTTATTACCCCGGTTTATACTACTATTCCCGCTATTACTTCCGCTTCCGCCCGTATGCTATTCCCTAATTATATTACCCCTTCCTATATTCGTTCCGCCGCCCGCTTCGCTATTAGGCTTATTATTAATAACGTTACTAAGTTAATTGCTCGTTTAGAAGATTACGAGCGGAGGATTTTAGAATTAGAAGCCGAAGGTCGTCGCCCTCGTAAAACCTTAAAGAAATAGTAGTTTTAAAATTCAAAATAGAAGTTTTTAGTAATTTATTTCATTTACTAACTTTATTTCGTTATTATTATTAACGTTATTACTTTATATATTTAATAATATAGTAATTTGCTAGCCCGTTATTAATATTTGCTAAGTTATATTTTACTTCGAAATAATTTAAGGCGGTTATATTAACGAATTCTTCTAAAGGTTCCTATACTTATTAAACTTATCTTTCCTAGCTAATTAGGAATATCCTACGACCTTTAACGGTTTTTACGTAGAGGATTTCCTTTATTATATATTCTTTTTTATTATTAATTATAATAGCCGGCGGCTGGGAATCGGTGGTAACCTACCCTAATAACGGGTTATTTTTAATTCTTTTAAATAAATTAATATAAAATTTATTGAATATTTTCGAAGAAAGGTCAGAGAGCTCTACTATAAATAGATTAAAGATTTGTAATATTATATATTTAGTGTAAACCTAATTAAACTTTTTCTTTGGGCGTATTATAGAGAAGTTTTTAAGGTTGAGCCAAATTTTATCTCTTATTTTAAAGATTTTTATAGGTTTCCTCTTACGGTTAACGAAATATTCCTACTTTTAAATAAATATAACTATCGTTATTTAGTACAAATTTATGGTTTATTATAGCGTAGAGACGAAATTATTAGCCTTCGCTTACGGGTCTTTAAATTCTACTTCTATAGGGGGTATTACGAGGGTTACTGGTAATTGCGGGTAGTAGCCGTAGGTAGCGAAGAAGGGAGATATTCCGATTATAGTACTAATTTAACTATTAATCGCTAATTAGGCGGCTAAATACTAGTAATCCTAATTATTTTGAACATAATTAATAAAGACTCTTAGGAATATTTAGACCTCTTAATTTATTTTTTCGGGACTACTATTTATTTATAGGTAGAAGGCGGTATTTAGTAATTATTTAATTCCTAAAAGGTCGTAGAAACGTTTTTAAAAACGGCTAATTTAGTTTATACTTCTATTATTAACGATAGAATATAGCCAGCCGTAATATTTTATAAAATAACGGAGAAACGCTTTTACGACTACTTCTATTTCTATAAATAAGATAAATTCGAAGATTATTATTTTACTAAATTTATTTTTAATAATAAGAAGGTTGGTACAGCCTCCTACAGAGGGGAAATTAGTGATAAAATCCATTTAAATTTCTTTAAAAAATTAGTTAAGGATGGGGAAGGGTTTTAACAACCCTTTTTTCTAGTCCCTCTAATACTTTACTTTACCGTATATATTATAATTGGTTAAGAACCGATAGATATATATACTTATTAACGGCTAATAAAAGTTTTTATTTATAGTATAAATAGTACCTTCTCTTCTAGGGTGGCCTAGGGCCTTCGAATTATAAGTCTCTTAAATAACGCAAGTACGAAGAACGTTTTTTTTTAAATTTTTTAAGGATAAGTAGAGAGTAGCCGCTTTTATAATTATAGAGGCGCCGGGAATTTAGACACGCCTTCTATAATAAAATTTACTTAGCTTATTAATTATATATTCGCCGAACTATATTTTTAGGCCTTATATTAATATTAAGAGGATTTTATCTTCGTTAATAATTACTTGACGGATTATTTAGTAAACTTTATATTTTTAAGAGAGTTTATCGTAAAGCTATTATAAATCCGGATTTTCAAATACTTTTACGCCCCCCCCTATAGTAATAGTAGGCGCTATACGAACGTAATTTTTAAAGGCGGCTTTAAGGATAAATTATATATCCTTCGCTTTAGCGTTTATATTATTAGGTTTATCCTAATCCTAATAAAATAGAGCGTTAAGACTACGGCGAATTTACCCGGGCAGTAGAAGATTTCGAAATTAAAATGGGAAAGAAACTCGGCCTATTATATTTAGTTTAGAAAGCTAACGCCTTTTTATAAAATATTTAAAATTATAATAATCCATTATTACTACGAATTTTTCGTAGTTACGAAGTTCGGCCGACTATTCTTCTATATATTTAATAACGGCTAATATTTTTTTATTGTAAATGGGGTAATTACGTTCGGCGGGTATTAATTTTTACAAATAATAAGCGACGGCGGTTTTTTAACCGTCTTTCTCTTAGGTAAGTACGTTACCAAAATTATAATTACTATAATCTATTTCGAGAAAGGTAAGGAAATTTAGATTTTACTAGGTAAGGATAAGAATTTTTATAAATAATTGTTTTAACTTTTTAAAGGCTTTATTATATTTTTTAATTTATTCGAAAGGGACCCCTTTATTTATAAACGTAGTTAATAGTCCCCCTATAGAAGAGAAGGTTTTAATAAATATCCGGTAATAATTAGTAAACCCTAAAAAGCTCTTTACCCCTTTTTAAGACGTAGGTACTTCCTATTCTACGATTACTCTAATTTTTTCCGGATTTGCTTAAATATTAACCTTTACGATTATAATAAAATTGAAATACTTAATATTTTTAACGGTAAATTCGTACTTCTTCGGGTTAAAATAGAGACCTGCGATTATTATACGCTTTACGACCTTATATATTTTAATTATATAATCGGCCTTTAAATTAAACGAGAAGATTAGTATGTTATTTATATAGGTGGAAGTAAATTCGTCGAAATAATTATTTAAAATATTATTAATATATTATTAAAACGTTATAAGTATATTATATAGCCTAAATAGTATTATTATCTATTCGAATAATTTATAACGGTATTTAAATATTATTTTACCTTCTTCGCCTTCTATTATACGGATTTTATAGAAAGCTTATATTATATTTATTTTAGTAAGCTACTTTACTTTAGCGATAATTCTAAAAGTCTTTTTAATTAGCGGTAAGGGGTAGTAATTTATTTTAGTAATAACGTTAAAAATTCTATAATTATAATAGAAATAGAGATTATTATTAGGCTTTTTAATAAAGAATATTAATACGGCCGTAAGGGAATTATTAGTACGAATAAACCCTTTATTTATAAGGTTTCTAATTATTTTCTTTAATATTAAGAATTCCTTTCGAAATATATTATAAAAATAATTTATAAATAGCGGGAACTTTTAATTAGTTTTATCCTTTTTAATTTCGATTTTATAATTAATATTTGGGCGATAGGGGTTGAATTTATCGGCTTTAAATTGTTTCTAAACGAATAAAAAATTGTAAAACTTTATAGGGATACGTTTTCGTAATTCCTCTTTTAGTAAATCAATTTTCGGTTTAAAAGCTTTTTCGATATTTTGTAAGTTAATTAAAAATATTACTAATTCTATAGCTCTCCGGCTATTCTATTTTCGGATTCGATTTATAGTAATTATAAATATGGTCGCTATATAATAAACGGCCTTTCTAATTTCCTTCTCTTTAAAGGATAAGCCCTTTGGGGAATACTTCAAGTACGGTATTTAATAACCGGCTATTCTATATTAGAATTTATATTCGTAAGGGATAGAGTAGGTTTTTATTATTATTAATTATAATTTTCCTAAAATAATTAGGAATTTTAATCGCGGGATAATATAAATGTAAATTACGGAATTATAATTATAAATATCTATTTTAAAATATATTATTCCTTTAATCTTAGTTCCTTCTATTTCGGCGGACGTTCTTCTAATTTCCTTTTTAAGTATAAGAATTATAAGAATTTTTAATTATTCGATAATTTTCTTACTAATTGTGGTATAGTATTAATAACCTTTATTAACGAGGGTATAGAAATAATCTTTATTATTAATAATTATAGGTATTTTTATAATATTTATTTTTATAGGACCGGGAAGCTCTCTATTCCCGTTTCCTTACTTAGTATTCTAGAACGCTCCTTTATTCGACTACGTAAGGGAATTATTCTTTTTCCGATTTATTAATAATAGAATAATCGTTATTATTACTCTCCTTTAATATCGGTTCTACTTTAGGTTTAATTTTAATAATTTTAACGCCAATAGCGGCGGAATGTTAAATAAGTAAATATTTATAGTTGCTAATTATATATCCGTTCGTTCTATATTGTAAATAAAAGTTTTAAGTGCGGCGCTTATTTCTTTTTTCTATAGAAATTTATTTAACGTATTTTTTATTTTTATTATTCTTTATTTTTATATATTTTATTATTATAGAGGTATTTCCGTTTATATTTTTAAGGAGGGTAGTTAGGGCGGCTTAGGCGCCCTAATAGCGGGAGAGCGAATTTTAGCGGGAATTATAGTTATTATAAAAAGTATATTTTAGGAAGATTTTACTATTTTCGTATTTATATACAATATCTTTTAATTATTCGACGTAGAGGGAATAAGTTTAAAGTATATAAATAAAAATTAATTAATTACAGAAATTTATAGATATTAAGGTTTTTAATTAGGTAAATTTAGAATCGTTTTCCTAAACGAGATTACCAGCCTTAGTAAAATTAGTTTTAAAAGTAGGGAATTATTCGGATAAAATTTAATTATTTCTCTAACGAACAGATTATAAGTAGGTAAATACAAAGCGCTTTTTATTCTTATTATTAAAGATTTTCTTTAATTAATTAAAGAAATCTTCGGAGTTATACATTTTACTCGCTCTTCTTTAATATTAGAAAACTTTTATTATAAATATTTTATGGGCGGGGAAGGTATTTAATAATATTAATTATTTAAATTTATCGTTAGTAATAGCCCTAATAATTTTTTCTTCTTTATAGGTAAACTTTAATCGAATTATATAGAGATTAAAGGAGGCGGCGGTACTATTTTACTTCGGTTAATAAATATTTTTACGCTTAGAATTATATAACGAAGCGGCTTTTTATTCGGTATTAATTAGAGCGTTCGGGCTAGTAATAATTATTATAGGGTATTATATATTTTAGGAGGCAGAGCCGATTACGGTTTTAACGGCGGCGGAAAATTTATTATTAGTAAAGATCTTTATAACGAAGGTTTTTTTATTTACGAGAATACGGAGGCGTTTATTTTTAAAGCGTTTAATTTTTACAGTAATAGTATTCTACTATTCGATAGTAACGGTATTAGTAGTTACGATAAAATTAATAGGTAGCCTTTCTACGTTTAATTATATTAGCGGCGCCAGTCTATTTTATTTTATTAGGTTTATTATAATAGAATTTAATATAATAGGGATAGTACAATTAATATAGGTACTAGTCGTATAATTTAATTGAAGTTCTATAAAGAGGAGAAAAGTCTATTTAAGAGGGATTTACCGGAGGTACGAGGTTTTAAGGGGGGCTACGCGAGTATAGCTACGGAGATAGCTACAGCGTAATAGCTCTAGTCGCGAAGACTAGAGCGCTACAGCTCCGGGCCTTAGCCCTATAATAGTTTAGGAGGTATATCCTAGACTTCCGATGTTACTTTAATATTCAAAGTTGAAGGCGCTATAATATAGGGGGTTGCGCCTAAAGAAGAAGGAAGGAAAAAACTTGGAGAATTTTTTTTTTTTTTTTTTTCACAGTCCTTCCTTCCCTAATATCGTACTTCCCCTTTATAATCAAGAAAAACCTGTCCTTTCCTTCAGAAATAACTATTTGGTCCAGTGGCCAAGTGGTTAATGAAGTAGTTCTTCATCTTCAGATTCGTGTTCGATTTCTCGCTGTGACTAAAATTTTTGTTAGAAAAAAAAAAAAGAAAAAAAAAGAAAAAAAAGAAACAAAAAAAAAAGGAAAAAAAAAGGAAGAAAAAAAAAGATTTATTAGCCTTCTAAAAGGCCTTCTGAAAGACCTTCTGGAATTAAAGGCTAGGGTACCTAAAGTAGGTATTCTAGCCTTCTATTTCTTTTATTTATAGGGTATTAAATATTGGATGTCAAATCAATATCGGAAGTTTTAGTCTGATCAAATGTTTTGTTTACATTGGTTCCTGGACAGCACATTCAATGTCGTATAGCGTATATTCCCAGTATAGCAACCACCCTATATTAAAGGAAAGAACGAAGCCCGTTTCTAAACAATTGGGCCAGTGGCTTAATGGTTTTCGTCGTCGCTTTCATTCTTGTAATCGTCAGTTCGATTCCAATTGGTGGCAAGTTTTTTTCGCGCGAAAAGTTTCACGCGGTTGTAAATACCCTTACACTACTATTCGGACTTCGAAGTCGAAGTCTTTCTTCTACTACCTTAAGAAAAGACCTCTATAGTGGCCTTCAGAAGGTCCTTATAGGGGTCTTTCGCTTTTATTATTTTATACCAAAATCTGACCAATTAGAAGGCTTCCTCAACCGTCTGGCCCAGACGATTTCATCTGGTCCAGTAAACCAGACTGCTATAGGAACTGAGGCATTGGCAGATGACCACCATCTGCTCCAGACGCCCCCCTTATATTTCCGCTGCGGTATTCATTATATCGATCACGTTCTCCATCGCTCGTGATCTCACAGAAAAGCCAATACCTCTACTGACCACTCCACTCACTCGAATTGACTGATCATGTCTCAGACATCAACAAGCAATGCTTATTTTGTCCAAAATCTAAAAATCTAACTTAATCGGCGCTACCCTCCACTGCTAAACATCTTTCTTCCATTCTTTGACCCTTGCATCTCAGTGTCCATTCACGTCCAGCTGCCAGTTTCCCTCGCACCTTGTATGCCGGCCAGGCCCTATAATGACGGAAAAAATCCCGAACTTCCACTCCCACGTAAGGAAATCTCCAGATCCCAGTCTGACTCCCTCGAGCAACTTGGTAGAGGTGTACTCATCAATGCCCGATCATCTCATCGTTTCCCCATGTCATCGATTTGGCCTTGGTTCCCCTGCCTAGGTACCTAGGTACCTATTCATCATCCAAGGTCGCGTCTTCCAACTCTTCCAAGTCCTCGTTACCCTCCCTTTCCAAAACGAACTTCCTCCGATGAATGTAGTAGTAGCTTCGCGGCGTCACTGCCGACGGCGGGGTCATCATCAGAGGCATTTCCACGACATCCACATCTCTAACCATCTTTGTCTCGGGACTCTTGTAGCGAGGATCTTTCCCGGCCCCGATTAAAACATGGCATGCAGGGCAAGTACTACTGCTATCAGGAAGATCGAATGTAGTGACATCGCGGTCATACCGGCGGTAGCCACACTTTTTGTTGGGGTTGCGGTCCTTGAGGAAGGCAACAACCTTTGGCTTGTTCTCCTCAATGATTTCCTCGTCGTTCTTTATGTTGTCGCCCTCATCGCTCCTATCGCCCAGGCCGCTCATGCTGCTCAGGTCGCTCAGGCTGCTCAGGGGGCTCAGGCTGCTCAGGCGGCTATCGTCGCTCTCATGCTGACTGCCCCTGGTCTGCCCACCGCCGCCCTGCTCTTGAGGTTTGGGACCTTGAAGTAGCATGTGGTTGCACGGCACTGCCCACTCGTGCACGCAGGCACAGGTTGCGTATCTGAAGACTCGGAGCCAACACATTCTGGACGGTGGCGGCTGTGATACCTAGAAGGTACCTAGGTAGTCGAGTGTGCTCGGAGTCTGAAATGAGCGTCGTTCCTCAGATCAGGAGTGCACTTGTGGGAGCTGGTTAAGGTAAGCCTGAAGTGTTGATGGGATATTCTGAGTATTGAGTGAAGCTGGATGTAGTTGATCGAATTGCTCACTGTACAGCTGGATTGCAACGTATTTTGAAGAGGTATCAGGTCGATGGGGGCTTACAATGTTTACCTTATCGAAACAACCGGAACATGGCTGGTGGAGGCTTCTATATATGCCCGAGTCGTATCCTGTACTGCTCATTTTTTTTCTTTTTCTTTTTTTTTTCACATGTTTAGCCCCGAGGCACATCCTCAAAGTAGTAGGTAGCTGTCTTTGTTGACCGGTAGGAAATACGAGCTGTTGGGCGGTTCTGACTTCCGAAGCAGTTGGCACGCTTTCCGGTTAACAGGACGCGGCATCGTCAACACCGGCCTCCGACAACATTTGCGTTCGTCGATGTCGGAGGCGATACGAATCTTTATCGGCACTAGAGGCAAGACCAACAACCTGAGGCCGGTAAACCTTCATTTTGCTTTAGGTGGCGGTCTTTTTCCATTTCTTTCCATGCGGCCTGTTGGATTCCGTGTTGGTCCAATTGAACGTCCAACGGCCCGCGAAGACGGTGCAAGATAAAGCGGCCACCCAACAACCAACACAACACAGAAATAGGGAGTCTGGTGGTTGGTCGAATATGAGGCGGTTCGACCAAGTTTGAAGTTTTGACCGAAGGGAAATACCGGTAAACGCACCGAAACTTGAGGCCAATAACGAGGAGTGGCCCGGAAGATGGATGGGATAATGCGGGCAGCTTGCAAAGGTGAGGACCACTGCCCTGGGCTTGTCTGGGCCTATATACTCCTATCCGAGCTGCCCCAAAGGTGAGTCTCTTTTTCCACATGCCCCAATATCAGCTGCATAGAGGTAAGGTAGTTGAAACAGTCGTCTCTGTCGACCAGCGGCGGCGAGAACTACCAGTTGGCCGGTTTGGAAGCAACTGGAGCAGATTCCATTCGATGATGTTGCCAAGTGACTGTCCGGTTTTTAACCAACACAGTCGGGATGCCGGACGTTTGGTCGTCACGGTAGGTTGGGTCATGGCATCCGGTAATGACATAAAACCAACGTCCCGTGTTTATACTGTGGGCGACAAAGCCAAACTGACGAGAACCAACGGCAAACGGCACAGGCAAAGGTTGTATGCTGTAGAAAAGAACCCGTCAACGATAGCACGGCAAACGATTTCGATCAAGAACGAGGGCTATACTTAAGGTAACAAACATGAAGGCAACTGACGAACTTTCTTCACAGAATTGCCAACGGAACAGCTCATCCATGCACCCGACACCAACATGAACCAGAAGATCTCCTTCTTGCCCAACCAACATGGCGTTCAACGGCCTGTCGTTGGTATATCCTTACAACAGCAACGAGCCCTATGCCCAGTTGGTTGGCTCATCTTCCCATATCGTAATTTGCGGCTCTTTTCCCACCGGCAATGGCAAGTAGGCCAGCCCAAAAGTTGGCCACCTGGTCTTCCCCGGCCATCATTCTGGAAGAGCACAGTTACATCGATGAACCCGTGTACACATGGCAACCTAAGTCATGATGAAACTGCAGAAGATACTGCTCAGAAAGCGGATGTCAACCTGTAATGATGATCGTGATCGACATATGCATTGCACTGCGTTCGTTCATTCCTTGAGTTGCTGATGATCTGGGCCAGTCGGTCGACGAAGCAAATGGTTTTTCCTGAGGTGGCTTGGATTTTCGAGGCCTCAATTGACTGGAGCTCTGGGTGAGTTTGAGAAAAAGGAGCGTCCGTCAATTCTCTGGTACTGGAAATGAAACGAAAGAATGCTGCAATATCTGCAAGTCGGTTCTACTTTCGGCATGAGCAAGTCTCGGTGGATGACGCAGCCCAGAAAGGATGGAGTTGAGTGAATCATCCCCTCATGTCAGTCGGCCAATTGCGCACTTCTCAAATCACGGCTGACGGCATTCACCATTCGAAACACCACCAAGAATCACGACATCTAGATCTTCCACTTGGTCTCCACGACACTTAGACCATCGCTGTTCTAGTCTTTGCTAAGGTAACCGAATTTGGTGGAGCTTGCTAGCGCAATTCGTCTTTGGTTCTTGCATCGCTTCAACCGTTGCGTTTTGGCGACAGCACCATCTCGCACGCGAAGCACGTCATCAATCCAACACGACGCTCCGCCAGGCCCTATCGCCGTCAACCATTGACGGTCAACCACCCAAACTCAACTGCCTGACCGGCGTCCCTTAACGCTAATCACTACTCCGTGGGCAAAACAACTTGATCGAGAACAGAATTTTGTTCAAGGTATCCGTTTTCGGCATCACGCAATGACTGCCCCAGAATACAGGTACCTTATGTCGACTTGGAATTTCGACAGGATGCCCGCCTATGCTATCAGGTACGTGTACCCTCAAATTATGCCAGCAACGTTGGAAATCTGGCTAGCGGATGGGCCCAGACCTGATGTGTAAGTGCTGACATTTTCAATGTTCTATAACAGACGCCCAATCCGTCTACCACGTCCGCAGGAGAGCAATACTCGTCCATGATGGCGCCATCTGTCGACACACCTTTTACCATTCAATTCCCAACGCAGGACCAACAGCCCCTGGACTTAGGCGATAGATGGACATGACGCAAGATCACCCTCAGTTGTCAACATGAAATGTTCCGGGTTGCTGCCGAGTTGCTTTGCTGCCACCAGACCCACGCCGGCCATCCAACCGATTTCTTTATAACTTTCGTCACGGTACGATGTTGATGTTGCCATGTCTGGAATCCCGCGGAGATACTCTTCAACACCACACCAAGCCGCAGCCGAGTCTCGTACCCGTGCGCCTTAAGACCCCCGGCCCGTGCCGCAGCCAGCCATGACCGAGTTCCAAGACGAAAAGAAGGTGGTCTCTTCCATCGCGACACCTTCCTCCGGATCCCTAAACGACGACGTCAAGGGTGTTTCCTCACCAGCCCGTTCCGCCTCTGTTTCTCACGTCTCACTCTCAGAAGAACTCGGCGGCACAAAAGACGAGTACGGCTCGACCCCTGATCACGTCTTTAGCGACCCCGCAGTCGCTGCACACTGGGCTGAGGTCTACGAGCGGGCCGGGTACGAGAACCGTCACCGATTCGACCCGTCTTTCCAATGGGACGCCTCGGAGGAGCGCAAGCTCGTGCGCAAGATCGACTTTAGGATCATGCTCTGGGCCTGGATCATGTTCTGCAGCTTGGACTTGCATCGGAAGAACATCAACCGAGCTATCAGCGATGACATGTTGCCGGAGTTGGGTTAGTATGTCCTTTGTGATTCTTCCCTTCCTGCCTGTTCACCGAATTAGTAAGGTACCGTACTGACACGACTGGACCCAGGAATGAACACAAACGACTTCAACTATGGCCAAACCATCTTCCTTGCCACCTTCCTCCTTGCCGAGCTTCCCTCCGGTCTCGTGGCCAAGAAGCTTGGTGCCGACCGCTTCATTCCCATGCAAATCGTGTCTTGGTCCATCTTGTCGGGCGCCCAAGTCTGGATCACGAACAAAGCCCACTTCTACGTTATCAAGGCACTTATGGGCGTTGCCATGGGTGGCTTCATCCCCGACATTGTCCTCTGGTTGACCTATTACTACAAGTCCAACGAGTTGCCTCTCCGTCTGGCTTTCTTCTGGACTGCGCTGTCGACTGTCAACATTGTTGGTTCCCTGATGGCCGCCGGGATTTTGCAAATGCGTGGCATCAATGGCTGGAGTGGTTGGCAGTGGCTGTTCCTGATCGAGGCGCTCATCTCCCTCGTGGTAGGTATTTTCGCTTTCGTTCTCATGCCCCCGGGTCCTTGCCAGACCAAGTCCTGGTTCCGTGGAAGAAAGAACGGCTGGTTTTCCGACCGCGAGGAATCCATCATGGTCAACCGCCTGCTGCGCGACGATCCCTCCAAGGGCGACATGAACAACCGCGAGGGTGTCTCTGCCAAGGGCCTGCTCCTGGCCATCCAGGAATGGGAGATGTGGCCGCTTTACATCATCGGCGTGTGCGCTTACATCCCGCCCGGTCCTCCGGGAAACTACCTCAGTTTGATCCTTCGCACCCACGGCTTCACCGTCTTCCAGTCCAACCTCCTCACCATCCCGGCCTACTTCCTCTTCGCCTGCAATCTGGTCGTCCTCTCTTATTTCTCCAAGCGTTTCAAGGAGCGTGCCTTGATCGCCTCCATCTCGCAGTGGTGGATGCTTCCCTTCCTCGCCGCCATCGTCGCCCTGCCCAACAACGCCGGCGGTGTCTGGGTCCGCTACGCCCTTCTCACCGGTGTCCTGTCGTATCCTTACTGCCACGCCATCTTGGTGGCTTGGAACGCCCGGAACAGCAACAGCGTGCGGACGAGAGCGGTTTCCGCGGCCTTGTACAACATGTTTGTGCAGGCTGGCAGTATTATCTATGATAACATCTACCGCGAGGACGACAAGCCGTTGTACAAGAGGGGAAACAAGGTGTTGCTGGCCGTTGTTTGCTTGAATATCGCGCTGTTTCTTCTGACCAAGGCGTTTTATGTGTGGAGGAATAGGTTGAAGGATGAGAAGTGGAATGCCATGACGCCTGAGGAGCAGCAGGAGTATGTTTTGACTACGAAGGATGAGGGGCCGAAGAGGTTGGATTTTAGGTTTGCTCATTGAGCGCGAGGTTGTTTGTTGTTCTGGGTTTTTGTTGGTTGATGTCGAAAGGAGGAGGACATGAAAGGGACGTGGAAGATGCTGGTTTTAATGGGACGGCATTGATGATGATGATGATACCCATGACTTGGAAAAAAGGGGGCAAGATAGAGAGAGAGTAAGGGTTGAGATTAGAGTGTTAGAGGTGACGATGAATGAACGTTAAAACGGATCCGGGGCCTAGTAGGTTTTCCTTTCCTTTCCTTTTGCTTTGCGTGCACTTGATCACCAAAAACGGCAGGCGGAGAAACCAAAAAAAAAAAAAAAAGAAAGAAAGAGAAAAAAAAAAAAAAAAAGAAAAAAAAAAAAAGAAAGGAAGACTGACGATCGGACCAACACTCATAGGGACGTATGACTACGAAAAGCTCAACCCAGACCTCTACGCTCCACCAGGTACCGACGCCGGCAGCACCCCGCAATTCATGTTCAACATGGGTCTAGCCCACAACCGCGCCGGGGTAGGTAACCACTCGGGCTGGGCGCGGCAGCAAAACCAAGACGTCCTTCCCGTCGCCAAAGCCATGGCCGGCGTCGACATGCGTCTCGAGCCCAACGCGTAACCGCGAACTACACTGGCACACGGCCGCCGAGTGGTCTTTGGTCCTGAAGGGGTGCACGCGCGTAGCGGCACTCGACACGGACGGCCGAACATATATCGACGACGTGTGCGAGGGTGACGTCTGGTTTTTCCCCGCTGGTGTGCCGCATAGTTTGCAGGCTTTGGGGATGGGGACCGAGTTCCTGTTGGTGTTTGACTCGGGGCAATTCAACGAGGAGGCGACCTTTTTGGTGACGGACTGGAGATGTGCTGAGGAATCCAGTGGAAGTACATGCTGAGTAAGGATTTGAAAGCCAACACTTGGGCGTTCGACAACCTGCCCAAGGACCAGCTGTATATCTTCAACGGGAGTCCCGCTCCGAAAAACATCAATGGCCGAGCAGAACTTGACGGGTCCATGTCCCGCGGGGGCGGTTACCGGTAACGAGAGCTTCACGTACCACTGATGTGGTCCCGCCAGCAGCCGATGATGGTCGAAGGGCGGCTCCGTCAAGATCATCGACCCTTTTGACTTTTTCCCATGGCCGGAAACTTGTCGGCTTCGCAAGTCGTCATCTAGCCCGGCGCCATGCGCGAGATCCACTGGCACACGACCTTCATCCAGGGCAGCGGGCGGATAACCGTGTACGTAGCCCCCTCGACTTCAAGGACGTACGACTTTACTGCTGGCGGGGTGGGCTATATACCCCAGGGGTCGAGCCATTATATTAAGAACACGGGGACGGAAGACTTGGTTTACCTCGAGGTGTTGCAGGCGCCCAAGTTTACGGATATCAGTGTTGCGCAGTGGTTGGCGCTGACGCCGAGGCAGGTGGTTGAGGATCATGTGCATTTGCCGGATGAGTTGTTGGATCGGTTGCCGACGGAGAAACCGTATGTGGTTGCGGGGAACAAGAATTTGACGGCCATGGCGGGGGGTGGGACGGCTTATTGAGCTTGGCCTTGAGGTTTGCGCGTGTACGATTTCCAAGTTTGATGCACGGCGTATGAATGCGTGATGGGTACGGACATGGTGCAGATGTTGTGTGTCCAGCGGCCAGCGGCACGTGAGGCTTTGATGATGCATGTCGGCGTTGGGGTTGTCCTTGTTTATGAAAGTTGCATAATTGACGCTTTTGCCGGTTGGTTGTGCCAAAATTGCTTGTTTGGGATTTTGCTCATGCAAAATGGGAGTGTTTCTTCGTGTTCATTGTTGAGATGGAAGCCATGGTCAGACTCAATGTGATAGGCTACCACTTGGAATCAACTATGAATCCGGCACGATATTCGCATCCTCGGTTGTTGAGACCAGACTATTGCTCGCCGATATGTTGTTGGGTTGTGATAGGAGGAAAAAAGGATGGAAGTATCGTTTGAGAAGACCGACGGTAATTTTGTTGCCTGGTGGTGGTGATTAGGACAACGATGCAAAGGTTGAAGCTGACCAACAGACGGGAAAGATGGCACATTCACTGCATCACACGACTTTCTACAGTGAAGTTAACAGCGCTGCTCACAAAGGCCATCTAAATCTGCTAGCAGCACTGTGTGATTGGTGAAGTGGTTCGTGTACAGCAAACCAAGCCTTTTTCCAAATTGACCCCGCACAGGATCATGCTTTCACTGACCGCCAACCGCATTAGGTTTAGCTCCCAGTTACACTTGTGCAGTTGTGCTTCCATTCCATTCAACAGTTTTTTGGCCCTTGCATTTTGCATCATGTTTCGGCATCACAATCTCAAATTGAGGCTATATCAAGCCTTGTTGCAAATAGATTGCCAACGACATCTTCCCCTCTAATTCCATCGTCGGTTTGATAGCCGTGGACCAGAAGGGGGCTGATGCTTCAAAATGGTGGACTCTCCCGTGTCTGCCTCTCTCTCGCGCAAGGAGACGGCTGGTTGGGACCAACCATGGCACTGATATGCGAGGGCGGCGAGTCTCTCGACCAGGCGCCCCGATAGAGAAAAAGACGATACTAACGATCAATCACTTCACTCTCAGTTCAAAACCGAACAAGCCGAAAGCGACACAGAGACATGAACCTCAGCAACTTCCCGACACATAGCATCACCACACCCATACGCAGTACACACAAAACAAACATAAAGCAAAGAAGCAAGACAGAGTGAGATTGCTAACACGAAAACCAGGAAACCAGCCAATCATTTCCCAATACACACAGGCGCCATGCTGTTGATATTGGCGCCATGTCGTCTTCAGCCTCAGTCCTCGGCATGGTGTGCCCGGAAACTAACTGCAATTGGACAAGCTTCTACTGCCGTGTTCTACAAGGTTGGTTTGGAAACTTACCTCATCGTCGGTGCGGTGCCTGGCCCCAGCTTTCCAGGTCCCCTTTTCCTCTGTCTTTTCTATCCACGGATTTTCCTCCGGGGTCAGGCTGTGTTGTTTATCCCAATTCCCCCTGACCAATCTTTTTCCTCTCCAGTCCTGGAAAGTACAGGGCGTGGAGGGCTGTGCAAAAGTGCACCCTATCCCACCTCGTATCAAGGGAGTTCCCCGAAGCTACCTCTAGGCAGCAAAACGTGTGCTTACAACGCATACATTCACACACGTTGCTTTCTTTGCTTTTAGCTTTCGAGGCTGCCCGGAATTCCCCTCTGCATGTGGATTGCATGTCTCGGGAACATCTCATTCATCTCCTCTTTTTCCTGTTTGCGGCGTGTTTCCCAGTTCCCACGCCTCTCGCTGTCTCAAAAGGGAGATGGAGGGGTGGGTTAATCAAGTACCATGTCTGCTGCATGTCAGCCTTTCGGTCATGCATCTCTTTCTACCGTATGTAGTTGGTATTGTCCCTCTCTACAGTTTTTCTCCCTCTTGCCACTCTCTTGGAAACTTTCATCAAGATCAGGATTGATAGCTTTCCGAGATCCGAACTCCGACAGTTCGTGAGAAAGGGGTCCACTCTCCACTTTCCCACTTACACGAGACGACAGCGGGCAGCCATTCGATCAATCACATAAAATCCACGCGGGATACTGGGATCATCCGCGTATCGACAGCCGTTCCGGGGAAACCGGGTTTTCGACTCAAACAGGCCCAGGCCAGACCACATTACAGTTTTTTTGCCTTGAGCTTCTTTCATGCTTTTGCATCACATTCACTCACTTGCTTTGCAAATACCTACCCAGCATACATCTCTGGTGGCGACTCAGTGGGGGTAACATCTGCCATCATCTCAATCAAGCTTCAACCACTTTTACTCGGCACGCACCCGACGACCATACAGGTGCCATAAACTGACGCCATTCCCACTCTTTGCCGCGTCCTGCTCTCGCTCCAGTCCCGACTACTCGGATCTTCCCCGTCAGTTCCATCAACTCGGTCACTGGTACCGAGCCCCATCCACTCGTTCCATACCCGGGGCTTTCCAGTTTTGATAAAAGAGCCCGCCTTGCCACAGGCCACATCCGAACAGCCCGTGCATCGCCCCCTCGAGATCATGTTGCTGGGCGAGCAGACCGGGTCGTCGACAGGCAACTCGTCGTCGTCCTTCATATCGGCCACCATCGCCCACTGGCGTTCCTACCGACACATCCACCGCATCGCCCTGGTCATCTTTGTCCTCTTGACCATCTTTGTGTTGGAACGATACCGGTCTGCGTTGGCCAGCACGTTTGTATCATCAACCAACAGCGAAACGAAGGCTGATCCTATTGTCGTTCCCGGAGGAAATTCACCACCACAAGGCCAACATTATGAATCCTACCCGGAAGCCGGCACGGCATCCGAAACTACTACCAAGGAACCATTAAAGCAGTTAACAGAAGAACAACTTCTCGAGCTCTCTCAGAAGAATGCCGGGAACAGCACCCTCGGTTTTCACGCAATCAAGTACATCAACATGAAGGCCCGCTACGACCGCGAGGACGCCATGGCGCTGCAGGCGTACATGTCCGGCTTGGAGATCGAGGATTACCCGGCCGTGGAGGCCGATATGATTGACCCTGTCGGCATGCCGCCGACGCATCGGCCGGGAACATTGAAGACGGGGGAGAAGGGGTGTTGGAGGGCTCATGCTAATGTATGTCTTCTTTTTTCCCATCTTTTTTTTCCTTTTTTTTTTCCCTCTTTAGCCCATCGGCTTTTTTCATTCCCTTGATGTTCCCTTTCACCATCACGATGGACTTCTCCCAGCTTGGACTTGAGATCGGAGCACCTTGGCGGAGCCACCGGCTGCAAGGACGAGGACTGGACTGGACGGTCTCGGACCACGTGTTGATGTGGATGGGATGTCAGAGATTCTGCCGCAGATTGATGTTGGACTGGAGATTTCCATCCATGTACCCAGCCCTCAATACCATCACCTAAACCGTACCTCGAGAAGCCAAAACCTCCTTTCTTCCCCTTGCCGCCCTTCTCCCTTTTCCCCTCTTCTCCTTCTCCATCACCTTCCCTTCCAGTCCTCTTTTTCATAATACCCTCCCTCCCATCCCCCATTTCATCCCATTGGATCCCATCCTTCATCATCTCACCCCCATCTATACTCTATGTATACACCAAACCCCCACCAAAACAACCCCCCATGTGCAATTCCCGAACCCCCTATGTACAACTCCAGTCCCAAACTCCGTGCTGCTAACACATTGAACCAAACCAGATCTGGTCCGAAATGACCCGCCTCCGCTCCCCCCCCGTCCTAATCCTCGAATCCGACGCCGCCTGGGACATAAACATCCGACCCATCATGTCGCGCCTCAACAAGCACTTCATCCAATTCCTCAACCAGATCAACTCCACCGCCGTCCACGACCCCTCCTACAACTCGCCCAACAACCACAAGCTACACGGCAAGCCCACCTACGACCCCGACCAGGGCGGAATCAAGCCCAACCCCGACGACCCCTGGCTCTCGGAGCACTGGGACCTGTTCAGCATTGGGCAGTGCTTCGAGTACACCCAGGACCACGAGATCAAGTTGGTGTATGAGGATGAGAGCGTGCCCGAGGGAATGGACTATTGGGGAGAGACGATGGGGAAGGAGAGGGTGATTAGGAAGAGCGGGGGGATGACTTGTACTACGGCGTATGCGATAAGTCATACGGGCGCGGCCAAGTTGTTGTTGAGGAGTGCCCTTGACCTTGACAATCCGGTTGATCTGTTGATTCGGAGACTGGTCATGAGTCGCGATTTGGTGGCTTATAGTCTCTTCCCGCCCGTCATGGCGCAGTGGGGGTATATCGACGGGATTGGAATGACCGAGAGGGGGGCGCAGAGTGATATCAATAGCGGGAAACATCAGGATACGCCGGCGAATGCGGAGATGCCCGGGTGGAAGGACGTCAGGGAGACGGCAAGCATTTGGACCATTAAGGAATTTCAGAGGGATGCTGGGTTCATGAACGTGGCACTCAAGGAGGCGTGGACCCAGATCATTGGCGAGGAACCCAAGAAGTTTGAGGAAAGTTTGTGGGACCCTGAGACGAACAATTAAGTCCCGACATGACGGAGGGAGAGGATCAAAGGAATCGGATACCAACGGAAGGAAAAAGGAATAGAACAAGGCCAAGTGGCCCCCATTTCTCAAAAGCAAACATCACAATCAGTTGTACGATGACCATGAAAGTTTATCTAATACATTACTATGTGCAACTACCTGCGCCAGTTCTTTGCCTGGCCGTCGAACCACTCCTGTCAAACATCTCCAACACCACCACCACCAACAACAGCAACAGCAACAATACCAGCAGCAATGGCAGCAACAGCATGAACAAGCTACATACCTTGCCACAACCACAACCACAATCAAAACAAGACCACAAACCCAAACCCAAGACTTCCTCCACGTCCTCCGGCGATCCGCGATGAAGTCCACCACAACCACAACCACAACCACAATCAAACCAAAACCACGAACCCAACCCAAGACTTCCTCCACGTCCTCCGCCGTCCATACTCCCCAACCCTGGTTCCAAGCGAGACAGTCTTTGCAGCGGCAGACCAGTTCGAACTGGGTCGAGTTGACTTGGGGGTTGCTTCACACCTTTGCCCTCCCCCTCGAACTGTCTCCTTGCGCATCCTTTGGCCCCCAGAGATGGGAATCTCCGGACCCAAGCGACCTAGAAGCAAGTCACCATGTGTTAGCCTGCGATCCTTCAAACATGGCACCAAGTCCGACGCCAACATGGCTGGGGCCAAAGACAGAACAGACGCAAGTTGTACCTACCATGGCATGTGGTCGTATTCTGGCTAGCGTTCAGACTAGCGTCACCACCCATGGTGAACTTGGCAGACTTTCTTGCTATATCTGTCTGACTCAAAATAGAAGACCCAGGCGGCCTCTAAGGTCCACAATCCACAGGTGCCGGTCGGAGGGTTGCAGTAGCTACCTGTACACAGTGAAGCCGACAGGGGTTAGCCGACAACACATGTGTGATAAGCTTCTTGGACTGCGAACCCATTCGGACTGGACGCCCCCGTCGGGGTAGACGAGAGGCAATCTTGCGAAATACTCGTGCTGCTCCGGCGCTCCGCGCGGTAACGCTCGGGCCCGGCAGCCGCTTGTGGCATATCAGCTGCCTTGCCGGAAGGTCGGCAAAGGCGCTGGCCAGGCCCGGCGTAAGGTAATGTGAGCGTGGTACGGGATGTCGGTCGTCATACTAGAGGGGAGAAGAGGGAGTGGTTAGCTTGTGGTGTTTTGTATGGGTGAGTAAGGTGGTGAGGAACATGATGGATCGGCCACTGGGCTGGGCTGGGAGGGTGAAGGAGTGGCCTTCCTGAGCAACCTTGCTTGTCAAGAGAAGCCATGGTTTGGCTGTGGTTCTCAAGCTGGCCTCAGGTTGTGGCAGTGATGTCTCCAACGGAGAGCCTTGCACCGTTGGAAGCTGATCGAGACAAGCGTCGCAAGTGGGTGAATGGATTGTGCAAGAAGGTGTAATCAAGACCGTCAACTGACATACCTCTGACTTCCATCAAAGAGGATGACATGAAGCAGCGGAGATCTCGATGGGGAGGGTGTCGTTGTTTGGTCCCGCTGGTGGCACAGCTTGGGACGAAAGACTTTGGGAGAAGAGTGATGGGATGATGGAGGGAAAATTTGGAAGAGAGGAAAACAGGAGAAGACAGGGATTAAGTACCTTACCTGCGGGAGAGAAGGGCACGGCAGGAAAATTCTTTCTGCTGCTGGCACAAATCTGAACGCTAGGCCAGAAGGGAGGGTGACATGACCTCAAACACTTGCCGGCAAATGAGGGGAGTGCTTGACAACACAACGGGAGGAAGGAACCAGGAAAGAAGGGACGCCGGCCTCGCCGCCAGAACTCTCAAGTTGTCAGGCATGCCCTGGTGCCTGGCAATAACGCGGGGGCTCGGAGATCTGCGTCCGTGATAGCGCATCACCTCATAGAACGCTTGATGTATAAGAGGGGGGCTTAAGAGGACGCGAGTCCGTCAAGGAAGGGGCGACGACAATGGCGGAGGAAGTCCTCGCATCACTAATTTCAAGCTGACAGGAGTACCTTGGTAAGGTACCTGGCAGTAGCGCGGAGGCTCGGAGGCTGCGTTCCAAAGACTTCGAATGCTTGGTGACTGCAGTGGAATAAGATGAGGGCTTCATGTTGACAAGAGGCGAGTCCGTCGACGAGAAGGAACGAAGAAAGTCAGGCTTTGCAAGCTCCCAGCCAGAACTCCCAAGTACCTCAAGGTACCTTACCTAGGGGGTTACCAGGCATGTCTCGGTACCTGGCAGTAACAGATCGGAGTCCCTGAAATAACGCAGGCCTCGAACGCTTGGCGAATAAAGGGAGGGCGTGACATGAGAAGGCGAGGGCTTGAGAGGAAGGAACGAGGAGAACCTAATGAGGATATGAGGCTCGCAGCCGGGACTCTCGAGGTGCCAGGCATGCCTTGGTGCCTGGCAGTCTGGTAACGCAGAGGCTCAGGAGGGAGTGGTCCGGGATCTGGGATCCCTCTGGCCGGTCGTTCTGCCCACTTCAAGCCGTTCTCGTCGACTCAATTTTCTCTTTCTGACCAAAGGCGAACCAAGAAATGCCGAGTTTATCCCTTCGACACTCACCCCCAGGCCCAACAGCTCTCGTCAACTACCCAAGTTGGCATTCGAGCCGCAGACGGATTCCTGTACTTAATTCGAGAGTCCCCCGCACTCTTGTCCCGTCAGGCTTCTTTGTCTTTATCATCACCTTCGTCCTCATCTTCGTGCGTTGTCATCGTCGTCGTCGTTTTCGTCGTCGTTTTCTTTTTCTTTTTCTTTTTCTTTTTCTTTTTCTTTTTCTTTTTCTTTTTCTTTTTCTTTTTCTTCTTCTTCTTCTCCTCCTTATCAACACGTTCATTGTTGGACCACGCCGCACTACATCTCTCCAGTCGTACGCGAACTTCTCCAGACCAAGGGACATTCCCTCCACAAAAAGCCAGCTCCACCGTGAGCTTGCCTCCGGTCTCTTCTTCCCTGTCGACTTCATCATCTCCCACCTGCTCAAGGTCAGTTTGATTCCCTTCGTCCTTCGGAGAATGTCTTCTAACAAGTCCCAGTACACAGAGCGGGCCGACGGCGATGAAGGCCCTGCCACCACGAGCCCCGGCAGGGCCTCCGCGCCCGCTACCCATTGTCCTCGACCGAATAAAACGCCCGAGTACCTCGACAAGCCCGGCTCCCGCCTCTCCCGGGCCTCCCAAACACCCCGGTTTGGGCTGTATACGCCATTGTCTTCGAAAAGGAGGGTTTTGCTTCCGGATGCTCTTACCAAGGACTCAAACGAGTACGTTGGTCTCTTGGTACAAGAATCCCGATGACTTCTTTGCTTTCCAGGTTGAGATGAACACCAGTATTAACACAACTGGCAGCGTTGCGACATTGGTGATGGGGCAATCGTCATCCGAGTGGAGGAAAGTGATCAGTACACCACCTCGAAGAACGCCATACTCTAGGTGCAACCCCTTCATCCGTCGTCTTCATGTTTCTTGTGTCAGAAGCTAACACTGGCCCAGAAATCACAGGAGAAAGCCTGTTGCGCTCCCTATATTCCCGCTGCGGTATCTTCTCCGAGTTCGCCGGTACGGCCGGTGCTGGGGACATGGCAGAGCCATCCTCAACGCCGATTACATAAGTCGGCTGGGGACTTGAGCTTGACAAATGCCGGTGCTGAGGCTGACTTTTCAACGCTGTGGGGATGAGATTGGGGTGAATCACGAATATGTACTGTACTTGTTGGCGAGTAGACCTTGGTCAGACAGGCGATTCGAGCCCTGACGAGTAGAACATTTGTACCTCTAGATAGAAACATTGGCAATATTACTGCCTTTGCAATCGCTCAGCCCTTTATCCTTGTTCGCATTCTTGGTCATGAGCCCCTAAATCTTACTTTTGTCGTAGTCGATGTCTTCGTCTGTACATGTATCCATTCATGTCCGGATTCCGCCCAACGTCATGTCCAACCACAGGGGCACTTTGGTGTTTTGCTGTCCGAGTCTCATGTACTCATGTACCAAGAGGAAATAGCGCCTGTAACGCAGATAGATTGTCCTATGACCTTTCTCTGGTGCTCCGGAGCTAGCTCGACGCAGACATTAGCTCCCAGCCGGAGTACAGAAACCACTTCGACCCTTTTGCAATTCCCGACCGGCCCCTGAACAGACGTTATGGTGAGTGAGAAGTTTGTTTTCATCAACAAATTACCGCTAGAGGTAGCCTGACACCACTACCTTACTGTTGCGATCCGTGAGGTAGCCAAAGACAGAGAACGTGCCCATGATTGGATCTCGAACGAGGCGTTCCTGGCCAGAAAGCTCAGTGAGAAGCTCGCATGCCCTGGTCTTATACATGTAGTTACTACCGTAGCGGGAAAACCTGCCGGGGAACAGGCCTTCTAAGCCTTAATAAGGTATAGAAGACTTGTAAACTTAATAAGCCCTGTTGATTTAATAAGCCTTGTTGAACGAGGGAGGTACTTGATTGGCTGATTTGTATTTATTTAAATGCCCGCTGTAGACGGTTGTTAAGTTCCCTATCTTTGGAACCGAAATTTTTTCTAAGTTCCAAAGTTCCTTCCCCGGAAGAGATTACCCTATATTAAAAGAAGGAACGAATCCCACTCTCAAAATTGGGCCAGTGGCTCAATTGTTCTTATCGTCGTTTTTATCTTTGTGATCGCCAGTTCGATTCCAATTGGTAACAGCTTTTTTTCTATTGCGCGAAAAGTTTCGCGCGAAAGTACAAATGCCTTTATCCGGATCCGGATTTTGAAGTTAAAATCTTAAACGGCTACTAATAGAAAAGGACTACTACCTTAGGAAGACCCTAATCAAAGACCTTTAGAAGGACCTTTGGAAGGACCTTTAGAAGGACCTTTAGAAGGCCTTATAGGGGTCTTTAGCTTTTATTATTTTGCACTAAAATCTGACCAATTAGAGGCTTCCCTCAGCCTAATAAGCTTTGTTACTTCAACAGGGCTTGTTACACGGTTATGCAATAGATATACAACAAGGCTTGTTACGCTCCCTATATTCCCGCTGCGGTACGAAAGGGTTTCAGGATTGGTATCCCCATTAAAGTTCGTGCTCATGCAATCGCGTCTAAGAAGCACTACTGCACCGTGTGCAGCCGCCCTTCGCGGTCCATATCACGGCTCACGACCGTCATATATGGCTGGCAAAGACTGCCTCCGACATCCGGAGCAGGTCGTGCAGGCTGGTGCTTGAAATCTCTCTCTCCAAAGGAGAAACACCGAAGAGTGACCTCTCTGGGCATAAAAGACAAAACACGCTTCCGAGGAAGGAAGAAAGGCTTCTGTCTGTACCATGATCCACACTCTTTGGTGTCTCCTAGAAAGCGGTGTGTGGTAGGTACCTCTACCTATAGGTTTCGCGATTTCTCTTGAGAAACGCTTGGTATCGTTCTTCGGCCGACGCTTCCAGGGAATCCATGATGGATGGCGTGTCCCCCCCCCCAAAGGGCGGAGTGGGTGCACAGTGGTTCCCATGGGAATGTGGCCTGCGGCCATGGGTTGATTTCGGACCGGTATATTCGGTTTCCGTTGCAATGGATGGCCGAGAGAATGAGCGCGAACTGAGGTGGTGTCTGGTGGCTTTCATTGCCACGAATCGGAGACGTTGTAAGGGCTTGTTGATGTCCCGGTCGGCTGGGATTGGTGACCAGCAGAGTAGGCCGTGGTGGCTTTCAATCCTACCTATGTTTTAGGATAGAAGTATGTACCTCTAGAGGTATGTATGCCCCTTGTGCTAGCCTTTGACGGGCAATGTCCTCATCGTCCTCCTCATCAGTGACATAGAAGTTCATTACCGGGAATCTAGGCAAGCTTTTAACGGTTGATACCTATATATCAATGGTTGCACAACGCTCCTAACCGTGGCCAACGCTCCCAACCGTTGAAATATCTTAAGCGTTGAAAACTCTTAACCGTTAGGCTGGGATAAAACGCTAAAGACGTGTTCGGCTATACGTTAATACGTCCCCAGGTTAAGATTTTGTATGTAGGACGTACTAATATACTACTACGATTTTTCGTATTCGGCTCAAAAACCTTATTTTTCATGCACACCCTGTAACCACCTGTAACTACCTATACCTACCCCAAATCCTCGATTTAACCAATTAGAAGGCTAGAATTTTCGAAATCCTTAACCGTAGTTTTTAACGTACTACGTCTCAAAATCGAATTGTAATATATTAAGGATTACGGTTAATACATATATAGAATTTATATATATATTATATTTATAGCGCTTTATTAAAGTTATTAAGTAAGTTAATTAATTTTAAATACTAATTTAATAATAAATACCTTCCCCCCTTCCAAACGAAATATCCATTCCTTTCCCCTTTTCCTTTTTTATATCCTTTTTTATTTTTATTTACTTAGTGATTTTTATAATAGCGCCCGATAACGAAGACGAAGACTTTTATAAGGAGCTTTAATTATAATTCTAAGCCGTTACTTTTAATATTATTACCGCTTTATATATCTTCGTAATATATAACTTCGTACTATTAAATAATATTCTACTACCCTTCTACTAAATAACTAGGCTTAAAATATTAAAAATAAATAAATTTCTTAATATATTAAGCGCCCTTTTCTTTAATTAGGTTCGTATAAGTAAAAAAGCCTTTTATAGCTTTTATTTATAGCTTTCTTCTTATAGTAGCCTAAAGAGTAAGCGGTATTTGTCTAATAAATAAAGATTTATTATTTATTTTTATATATTAATTTAAAGTAAGACCTAAAGGGATATAGGCATTATTTTTAATTATAATTCTAATATTATTTATAAATTAATATATATTTAATATTATATTAAATATTATAGTATTAATTTACTAAATTCCTAATAGGGCCTTTTATTATATTATAAAATACTTCTTCCGCCTTATAAAGGCTTTTATTAAATAATTAAAATAGGTAGTCTAGTTTAAAATTTAATAATCTTCGCAATTCTACCCCTACTTTTAGAATTGCCTTAATACAATAAATAGGAAATTCTTTTCCGCGCGTATTCCCTAGGACCAATTTTTAGCTTAAATTACCTATAAAGGCTATACTACTTAAAATATGTTAAGTACTATTAATATAGATAGGCGCTTTATATATTTATATATCGGCTAAGAGGGTTCTATTAATAACGTTTATATTTTCTATAATATTATAAATAATAATTTCCTAATCCTTTATAATTAATATTATTTTAAGGATATTAATTATCTAACGATAAAGAGGATACTAATACTATATCGTAATATTCGGTACTATATATTAGAATAGGATAATTATACTTTCTAAATTAAATAAAAGTTATTTAATAAACGCTATAATTCAATTTGGGTTAATATCAAAATTATATAGGGTATATTTATTAGGATTTTCGGTATTTATCGTCGGGATTTAAAATATAATATCGAAACCTAAAAAGATATTATTTTAGCTACCGCTAACCTTTATAATTTTATATTTTAATATAAAGAATTATAAAAAATAGTCTTCCCTTGGGCAGAGCTGGATAAGCGCAACGGAGGCAGTGAAACGCCCATATATACCCAGACGAGTAGGAGATAATATATTAATATACTATATTAAAGAGAAAGTCTAACCGTACGGTCACGAATGTCTATCCGTACGGTGATCCACTTTTTCCCTCACACATATCCCTAACCCTCGCGCGGCCACAAATGTCATATGTATTCTTTCGAAAATTTCACTTAGAAATCTAGGCATTACCATTCTTTCATGCGTGACATCAGACCGCAGTGCCTAGACCAGATACGCACCCCCATATCGCACTTTACAAGGCATTTTACAGTATACTTTATAAGGCACTTAGTAGCACGGTCGCACATCGTATAGTCGCACATCGCTCGTCGCTCAATTGATTGTTATAGTTGTTAGTAATTTTTACGGCTGTTTGCGATTGGCTATTAGCGATTGTTACGGTTGTTAGCGACTATTACGGCTATTACGGCTGTTAGCGACTATTATGGCTATTACGGCTATAACGGCTGTTAGCGATTGTTATGGCTGTTAATGATTAGCTATTAGCGATTGTTACGGTTGTTAGCGATTGTTACGGTTGTTACGGCTATTACGGCTGTTAGCGATTGTTACGGTTGTTAGCGATTGGCTGTCAGCGATTGTTACGGCTGTTAGCGATTGTTACGGCTGTTACGGCTGTTACAGCTATTACGGCTGTTATGGCTGTTACGGCTATTAGCGATTATTACGGCTATTAGCGATTGTTACGGCTATTACGGCTGTTAGCAATACGTATGTTGTGTAGAGGTTAGAATATATAATAGGCTGTAATTTAGGGGCTTGGCAGTCGCGGTACGAGCGAGACTAGTACTAACGGGGAGGGGATGGTAGGGTTAGGGATATATATAGGAGAAAAAAATAGATTACTATATAAATAAATATTCGTAACCGTACGGTTAGACTTTCTTATATTAAAGAGAAAGTCTATTCGCACGGTTACGAATGTCTATTTGCACAGTAATTCACTTTTTCCCTCACACATATCCCTAACCCTCGCGCGGCCACAGATATCACATATATTCTTTCGAAAATTTCGCTTAGAAATCTAAACAATACTATTCTTCCAAGCGTAACATCAGACTACAGTACCCAGCCCAAATGTACACCCCTATATCGCACTTTACAAAGCATTTTACAGGGCACTTTACAGGGCACTTAGCGGCACGGTCGCACACCTTATTATTCAATCGCACTCAATTACTATCAATTGCCAACAATTGTTACGGCTATTAATAATTGTTACGCCTGTTAGCAATTGGCTATTAGCGATTGTTACGGCTGCTAGCAATTGTTACGGCTGTTAGCGATTGTCACGGCTATTAGCGATTATTACGGCTATTAACAATTGTTACGGCTGTCGGCGATTATTACAGCTATCAGCGATTGTTACAGCTGTTAGTAACTATCACGGCTATCAACGATTATTACGGCTATTAGCGATTAGCTATCAGCGATTATCACGGCTGTTAGCGATTATCATGGCTGTCAGTAACTATTACGGCTGTTAGCGATTGTTACGGCTGTTAGCGATTAGCTGTCAGCGATTGGCACGCCTATTAGTAATTATTACAACTGTTAGCGATTGTCACGGCTGTCAATAATACGTATACTATACAGCGGGTATAATAGGCTATAATTTAGGAGCTTGGCGGTCGCGGTACGAGCGAGACTAGTACTAGCGGGGAGGGGATAACAAGGTTAGGGATATATATAAGGGAAAAAGTGGATTACCGTACAAATAGACATTCGTAACCGTACGAATAGACTTTCTTATATTAAATAGTGTTTTCTTAAGCAAAGGCGAATAAACTTAAAAAATATAGTAAACCGTTTAAGAATTTTTATATTTTATAATTACTTCATTTTTATAATTTTTTTATTTTTATTTTTATTTTTATTTTTATTTTTATTTTTATTTTTATTTTTATTTTTATTTTTATTTTTATTTTTATTTTTATTTTTATTTT